>LQRL01070192.1:912-13200 GCA_001703475.1 Hydroides elegans
AACCCGCAAATGCTATTTTTCTCCATTTTTTTAAATAAAAAATCTAGATGCAATTTAAGGTCAACAAATGATTTGATAAAAAATACATTGATACAAAAGCATCAAAATACCAGATCAATTATGTGACTTAATATCAAATACCTCACATCATTACTACCAAGATAGCCTTTTCCATATTGAGCTAATAATCCAGAAATTGTTTTTATCTCATTTAATCGTAAATAATGTAGGAAATGTTTCACTTTAATTCTTTGCGATAACACATCTGACTTAGCTAAGCTAGATGCTATGTGTGATAGATACCTAAAACAATGGTTAAAAATACCTAAATCTGGAACACTCGCCGCTGTTCATAGCCCTAAATCTCTAAATATTAGGTCTATTTCAGACATATATCGCGAATCACGGTCCATTGCATACGCGACTTCTCGCGTTAAAGCTGACAATGCAGTTAAAACAGCGCTAGACAGCAAACTAAGCCATGAACAACAATGGAACCGCAAATTCTCGATAACTGTCTATGCTGAAAACGCATATACCGACGCAACAAAAAGTATTCATGATAACGTACCAATCCCATCCGGCCCGAAATATGTAGAAAAGGTGAAGGATAAAATCAAATCAAATATCAAAGAAGATACAAATAGATACTGGGCAAATCATGTGAAAAATCTAGTAGTGCAAGGTCGCTTCCTTGACTTATTATATGAAGAAAATAACAATATAACATGGCAATCAATCATCTATAACCTCCCTCAAGGAATACTTCAGTTCATCACGAACGCCTCTATTGATGCCCTCCAAACAAACACAAACCTCAAACCCTGGGGTAAAAGGAATAACGCAAAATGTTCCCAGTGCAGTTTCCATGAAACGCTACACCATGTTCTCAGCTACTGTGAACCAAAACTAGACCGATATAGGTGGCGACACGACAATATTCTTCATTTTCTTGTACATACCCTTAAAAGCCTAACAGAGTTAGAAAAGAAAATGGATATAGTTCAAATATATGCTGATCTGCCGAGTATGTCTGCAAATGGTACAACTATCCCAGCAAACATCGCTCAAACCTCGCAAATTCCCGACTTAGTGATTTTACAGGAAAGCAAAATAACAGTGATCGAACTAACGGTTCCCTTCGAGCTCAACATAGTTCATTCTCATCAAAGGAAATGTGATAAATACGCTGGTCTGATTGCGGATATTAAATCGTCAGGTTATGAAGTGTAATTCTACACAATCGAGATTGGCTGCCGAGGATATATCGATAAAGAAAACGAGGGAAGAATAAAGACCATATTCCGTACAATAAGTTCTAAATTTAAATGGTGCGAAATTAAAGTATTATTGTCTAAACTTGCCACCCTTGGTTCTTTTACAATTTATAACTCAAGGCATGATCATAACTGGTGCGCTCCTGTTACTCTAAAACCTAATGTTGAATTTTCTCGCCTAGTAAAAATGTATAACAAATACCATCAAAATGCATGTTAATCTATATAACGCATTGCTTATCTTATTATTACATTCTAAATTATTTGCTAATCAGGAATATGCGGGATCTATACATTATTCACTAAGTGTGTACTGTTATAGTGCTTGTCTTATATTTACAATATACCATGTATGTATATATGAATACCTGATGTACCTTTATTTGTATAATTTACGAATAAAAATATCATCAAATCCAAACATGGTGCGCGGGCATAAGCCCCGTAGGGCAGAAGCCCCACGAATTTGGCAGCTAGGGCAAAAGCCCCGCGATTTCAATAATAAATCTAATTATTATTTATTTCTATAATCGCAAATATTTTCTGTTTTATTGCTTTGAATAATAATAATAATTTAACGATGGTACTATAGAAATGTTGAATTCGCATCGCTGATTGCAATTATCGAGTTAATGTTGTAATCAATAGCAAAAATTCTAAATCCATACAAGCATCCGACTAATCATATCATTTAAATAATAGGACAGTTTAATGAGATCATGTATTCGAGTCATGAATAGTTGGATTTATAATTTTGGTTCGCTTGAAAAAAAATATCAATGATATATTTAATAAATTTGTTAATATGTACGTTACATTATCGCGGGGCTTTCGCCCTAGCTGCGAAAATCGCGGGCTTCTGCCTTATGGGGCTTTCGCCCTACAACCTCCAAACACAATTCAACATAATAATAGAAACATGATATTCAAAGAACACTCATCATATATTCATAGTTATGCATATTATAAAAATATGTTTCGTCATATTTGCACATGAATAGCTCCGACGAAAAAATAAACATTTAACGTTGATTTTGATACATGAGTTGAATGGTACATTGATAGCTTTTACTTTTTGTGCAAAAGGTTTATTTTCTATTCTAACGAGTTCTGCGGGAAATGAAATCATTGATTTTGGAAAAAACGAGCCAAATGTACATTATATCAAAATATAATCATGAAATATATTCAGTTATTTCATGATCAAATTTTTTTGGAGAAAACTTTAGCTTATTCAAAGGAAATATAAGATGCATTCGCACAAACATAAGGTGCAATATAGCTAAAAACACATTTTTTATGACAAAGGCGATTAATTGACATGTTTTAAAACAAATGTGGCTTTGAGCTTTCGTGTTTTCGAGCGTTCATAAGTACGTTTATGTTTTGCATGAAACGCATGAATTCACTTTATAGTGAAACAACATTCAAAAGAATGCTAGCAGCAATGATTGCAATGTTCTATTCTTAGAATTGAAAACCATACTGAATTCCAATATAAGAAATAATCAAGCATACAGCGATTTAATTAAATTTGAATTTCACGTTTATCTAGCCATCTCGACTGTCTGGTCTTAAGAAAAAACATTTCGTAGCCAAAGTTTCAGTAGTTTATTTCGGATCGCACAAGGAGCTATCTCCTTAGGGATGTGACACTTAAATGTAAGTTTGCAAAAACGATCTTAAATCTAATTAAAATCTAATTAAAACGATGGGCTTGTAAAGTCACCCATGAGTTAACCAGTGCAATAAGTAAACGTATCGGCTATGGTGTAACGATTTAAAACTAATTCTTCAATAGTCAACCTCCTATAACCCGACATTTTTACCACCGATGATTTGGAATATATTTAAAGAAACTCAAGTGGTTATCTTAAATCGATTTCAAGCTTACCCCTTTTTTAAACTACAATCTCATAATGTTAAAAATCAGGATTTATTTTTGTTACGCTTTTCTTAAATGTCTTAAAAAGACACATTTATATGTTATATTTTGAGAAAAATATATATGGGTATATGAACGTTGAGTTTAAAGTCATGAAATGCCATTGGAGTCTTGGGTTACTTTGTTAAGGCAAAATTGTTTACCCTGCATTTTTTTACGTAAATCGTACTATAACATAGAGCGGGAAAATGCAAGCGGTTAAAAAGCTGTTTTAAGATCACATTTTCAAAAAGACACAATGTGTGCCAATGAAATTGGAAATAATTATATAAAAGATAATTGAAGATATATACTCGACAACAAAAGATGTGTCCGGTCATTTTAGGTAAATATTTTTTCATTGTATCAAAAGTGGAATCAATTAAAACACGTTTGTTAATCTAAGTTATGATAATTATAGGTAGTCTCGCAAACCTAACAATCTGGAAGCCGTTTGACGAGTATCTCATTCGTTTCATCGAAGGGCTAAGAAACATTGATTTTGATCATCATTCAATTAGTATCGTTAGGAGAGGAAAAGCGCTATGTGCTAGAGATAGTATAAGGTTTTCGTAACTCAAAAACGGCGAGAAATAGTTCATATCTATGCCACATGCGTCGCAGCGCTCATCGTAAAATGTCGGAAAACGTGCTTTTTGCGTTTAACTGCGAAAAAAGTCTTAATCACTTTACACAATAAAAGCGGTATGATTTCAAGATAGCCCACATGCTCTAAACTCTGTTAATTGCACTTTGAATTCCATTCGCTCCATAGCCTAGCCGTAATTTTCGAATAAACTCGGCAAAATTTGAAAGGGGGAACTTAAACTGGTTATATTGACGGGGCGTTTGAACGAAAACTGTCATTGTCAATATTATCTTCAAGGGTGTGCAAAATATAAAAAAATAAACCGAAAGGCCGTTGCTGTCCTCGTTTTCCATATAAACGATGTCGCGAAATGCATTGAAAATGCGCTCGATATAGGCGGGGTTTCGCGAAAACAATCGATTATTGAGTGAATACGCTTTAAATAGGTTAGAACATTGTAATATAAAATCACGAGTTATGAAAAAATGTTTTACTGTCATTTTGGCCGCGTAATCACGCTAAAATTGAGTAGAATACGTCGATCTGTTTATCAAGGCATACGCTTGCGCGCACCATCGCTACGAGGCTTGGGCATGGAAATCGACCATCAGGTTGTCTTAGACATGCACGAAAATGATTTTCTTCTTCATGGAAAACTTAAACTACGGATTTAACAAAGGCTCACTGAATGTGACTTTTCGATCAATATCGTGTTTCGAAGTAACCAGAAAATAAGCGAAATATAATTTCCAAAACGTTTGTAAACCCATTAATGTAGCATTACAAAACCCGTGAAGGCATCATTTGACATATTCAAACAGTTACTTTGAACAATTGTACTAAAGCTGGCACTTCCGGTGCTTAGCGTCTGACCATTCACAAGATATTTTGTAAACTCGAGCGATCGCCGCAACTGGCTTGAATTTTCGAATATGCACCTAAAGAGTCAAAATGTACCTATTACCTTTAAAATTTCTGGCAAGCTAGTTCAAACCTCCATGAAAATGCATATTTGAGGGTTTGTTACTTGCTATTTCGTTCGTTCATTTTCAAGAGTTCGCCGAATCGTCGAAAGCAAATATAGAGTCGTAAAAACTTATTAAATGAACTCACATTATGTGCGGTTTAATTTGGTACATAATTGATAAAAATCGACCAAATACTTTTGAAGTTACAGAGATTTGAACAACCGGACACTTCTTTTGTTGTCGAGTATATGTTGATATGTTGACTATGCGACTAATGATTTTATGCAAAAGTCACAAACTAGACCACATGTTAATTGTTATGCATATCGAGATCATTATCGAGTTTAAATGTCACTTACCCAAAAACACGTTTTTGATATTAATGCATTTTATTAATTCTTCGAAAGGTTAAGCACATTAAGATAATATTTTAAATTATGATCTGAAATAAAACACTGAAAACTGCTTTATGTATTAAGTATTTTTGTGCAATAAAGTCAAATAACTAAACAACATTTATTAACAATCAATGAACCGTATATTGCATTGAATAGAGAATGATATTTCGATGATTATAACTTGAAAGGTTTTTCACACTATATGGTGGTTCAACAGAAGAATGGGGTATTAAAAAGGAAGATTTTTACAAAAGTGTTGTTTATCCTACCGACTAGATGGAGAGTTTTCAAAATGATGTAGAAAGTGTGCAGGCTGCTTAAGACCACGATATCACGGGGCCGATTTTGAGATGCTCAACAATATCCCGTTTACGCCATGGAAATGCTGGATAGTGATGGGTCGGATATAATGAGTCGATCGGATCTAGTTCACCAGCGTCAATGAAATGGTTTGCTATCATCGAATATTTTAACAACATAAATTGTAAAATGTAATCATGCAAAATAATGGTTTTTAGATTCAAACAATGTATCGACATGTTACCATTTGACGTAGGATGTCACCTTTGCGACGTTGCGCCCATAATATTCCCCTTTTCGTTTAGATAAGGGATGTTCTTGCTTTTAAATACGTCGGCACATCTCGAACGTCCAGAAAAGGCTCGCGGTGTTAAACCCCAAAACTCAAAACAAAGCATCGTAAGGTATCAACGCGTTAAACGATTGGCGTCAATGGAAGGAGAGAGATATCTGAGCAGTACATTCTATGTCTAAACATTAACTAGAGGAGCATTCCAGTCGCTTTATTAAGATAGTTCAGCGGTAAAATGATGGATCTCGTTTCCCTCCTAGCACACTTCACCAGCTAATTACTAGCCTCCAAAAATGTTTGCAGTTGGTATTATATTACAGCTTATTAACAATAAGGACACATTAAGATTAC
This sequence comes from Hydroides elegans, assembly GCA_001703475.1. Lineage (NCBI taxonomy): Eukaryota > Metazoa > Annelida > Polychaeta > Sabellida > Serpulidae > Hydroides > Hydroides elegans. Next base: position 7,012 of record LQRL01070192.1, read on the forward strand.
ATATGCCCTCGAGTCTGAGATGCAGGTGTCTGCCAAGATGGGATTGATACGGAACCTAGAAAACTGACAAAATTACCATGGAGCAAGAGAAATATGGAAAAAAAGACGTGTTGGTCAAATGGACGCCTAAACAGGTCTTCAATGTGCTATGTTTTGGTATTGGTGTTTCTTTTGGGTTACGAAGTGGTCAGGAGCATCGGGATATATTGACTGACAATTTTCATATTTTTATAGTCAATCCATATTCGCAATGATGAATCAGAAATGTATATTAAACTTTGCTTATACAAAATCATTTGAAATTCTCTTAGACTGCATGTTCTCTAAATTATATACTGTAAATGTCTAATAATACTTGCATGCATAAACGGGGATTATTGGGTTGTTGGTTATAACATAAACATGCAAATAATCAAAATGTACCTTGAAATTTCTAAGAAGGTAATTTAAGGGTGAGCTGAAGGAAAAGGGAAGGAAACACAAGAAGGCTATCACATTTGAGGATATTTGAAATCTGAAATACATTATGCATATTTACGAAGTCTATCCATCCAGATTCCCTATGTAAATGCTCTCTAAGGCCTTATATCTAAAACTGACAAGGCTACGAGAGGACCTGTTTTACTATTATAAAAAAGTTGTTGGCCATAAAAAATGTCAGAAATGTCGAGAAAAACGCAATGCGCAGGGCTACTTCACGACTCGCGCTAATGGTCACATGTGCAACCAGGCTTTTCTAAGCTAAGTTGACAAAACAGGAAATAGATCGCGAGCAGTCGATGAATATAAAAGGACGGCTACCACCCAATTAACCGAAGTGTCTGCGGAATTGCGTGGGGTTCCCATAAAACGACATGTATCAGAAAATGTGGAAAACCCCGTCACCAAGCTAGTGAATGTGTCCAAAACCCTAAGCAAAGAAATGGGAATCACATCGATGCCCATTTCCAAGGGCTGAATATCGCGGAGCGCACCCAAATCAGCCCACCATGCCCTCAAAATGCACCTAAGAGCGGCACCGTCATTTACAACTTTTGCAATTGTACCAATGTAAATATAAAATAGTTGTTGAGTGTGTGAAAAAAAACTTTGATCAAGATGTAACATTGTTGCCTAAATGTTACAGTTTGTTCTTTTTGAAAATGTTCCTAACTAAAAGTTTTGCTATAATATGATTGAGTTATTATTTATCACTTTTCATGAAATGTCACATTATCTTTTCAATTTCAAACATACTGCTACTACTCGTTTCAGTGTTTGGTTACACAAAAACCTTTTTAACGCTCCTTGGAGTTTCTTTCCTCATATACAATTGTTAAGAATATCCAACCTCGTTATATACCAACCTTAATATCAAGCCGAACGCAAATTAGTTTTTAAATATTTACCGCTTATGAGCGGTTATTATTTCGAAGCTATCATTGACGCTCTTTCGAGGTTAGATTTATGGGGGATTACAGAAAACAAAGGGTAAGCAGGGCTCGACAGATGCACTCGCAAACTCACAATGGCGAGTAAAAATTTCATTTGGCGAGTACGATCCGAAAGTAACTCGCCAAAATGGCGAGAATAAAATTTCGGCGAAAACATTTTGGCAAGTACGAAATAAAAGTTACTCGCCAAATTTAAATATGCACTCAAATATTCATACCAGTCATACCTATTTTAAATATAGTTTATATCTATGTATATCGATGAAAATTTCGCCCGCGCCTTCGGTGCTCGCAATATAATTATAACATCGTTATATCAGCATTTATACTTCATATTATCTATATATCTTAAAACGTTGACCAACTGGCTAAATAAATAAGAATGTATTGCACAGTTGAACCAATAATCGAGCAGTACCAGTAATTATAGAACAATAAAAGTATGAAAGTAAAATTAGGTAATGTATCCTCAGAAATAGTGGCCCTTTTAGCAAAAATAAAAATTCTAGTTAAGGTTTTACACCAGATGGCCCTGATTTATCTAATGTGAAAGCTTCGCATGTGTTTTTGATCAATAAAAAGTCGCAAAGTAGACGTTAATGTAATTATTTTGTTTATATTTGTATATTTTGATTTGGCGAGTACAACATCAAGTTACTCTCCAAATTGGCGAGTACACAGTATATTTGATGAGAATGAAATCGAAGTCACTCACTAGTTTGGCGAGTATAAATTTTCCTTATGTCGAATCCTTGATAAGCAAAACAATGCATGTGTACATTAAGATAGCATAATTGAAAAACTTGAGACAAGCGACAGAAAACCTTATATTGTTAGCATTATTTTTCTTAAGCGCGTGGTACCATATCATTTATCATTTTACAAACTATTATTACTTTATTTAAATATGACGTTGTATATTAAAACATATGGAAATAGGTATCGATAAATGAGAAATTAATTAAATATTTTTTTATACTTTATACTGTTTTATCTTTCCTGTTTATGATTTTATGTTGTACCCTTCAGAAAAACAATGATTGCAGCATTAACTTTTTGTGTCATTCACCCAATTAAATTTCCAAATGATGTGACAAAAATCAAGAATTGGTGATTCAGTGGGTTCTGATATATAGAAATAACAATATCACTATACATATTTAAAACTGACAGATTACTTCTATATTATTATGCTCATACCTAGGAACGAATGCGCTCTGGAAAAGTGAATGTGCTACTTAACTCCTTTAAACTGATATTTAAAAATGTCTTTAAACATCATTTGTGAATTCACAAAAATGGGTGCATTAATCGACAACTCGGGTCAGTTGACCAAAGTATTTGGGTGAATTGGTCACAATTGGGGTCAGTGGGTTTTTCGGTGAGTTGGATTTTGGAAACGTTATCCGACATCCGGTATGCACTAGTACTACAACATTTCATTCAGGCATATACGCGTGCGGTATGATCGAAACTTTTTATATCGGGTTTAAAGGTATATCGGTTACCATAATACTAAACTTAACTTAATATCTGTAATATTAGATAGCATTTAATGTATTTTGTGAATCTTCTAAAAATAATTAGACATTGCTCAAGAAAAAGAGGTAGACCCAGCGAATCCATGCAAGCTTGGCCAAAATATATATATCATCTTGATTGGAAAATATGAAACATGCATGGCTGGTACAGCGTGTACAGGCGTGTACAGATTGACTTGAGAATCTGTCACAAATTAAATGACGCCTGTTATTATGAATGTGCATGTTTCCATATTTCGTCATTTTTTCTTTGATTGGGAAACTGCTTATATTCCACTCGTTCCGAATCTCAATAAATGGATCTATTCAGCGTCATAACGGTCTATTCATGCCATCCACTTTCCGTCCTTCACCAATTTGGTTGCTACTCGTCTGTCGCACTTGTTTTTGTATGATATGGCCCACTAGCAACAATCGGAGGGATGCATGCAATATTGCGTTAATTAAATTAACTTTGCAAGATTCCGCATGACAACTTTTCCATATGGTTCAATTGAATGTACCTTCGAAATGAAACTAATTATGATAGTATGATTTTAACTAATTAATAATTATTCTAATAAATCGTATCAATTTCGTTGTCTTTTTTTTCATAACGTCCGTTTGGCACCAAACACAATATTGCACACATACCCCATCAACTGCATTGCTCCATCCTCCCTCCCTTTTCGCTATTGACCCCCTTTTGCGCCCCATTGGAATCTGACGCTATTTCACTTCGGTAAATAATAGCCCCCGAAACAGTCTCAGGGGAGCCCAGTAATGTGCCCTGGAAAACAATATGTTTTTGCTATAAAGCCATTGATTTATAGCTTGCTTGATGAAGAAAATGTATCGAATCAAGGGGAAAATATAATAGAAATGCGTAACATCGATTCCTCCATTTCTGAATAATTAAACGTTTATGCGGCGCATGTAAGAACTTATAAAGCTGTATTATTCTATATCTAACGAAACCTTTGTAATCTTTGTAATATAATTTAGCTGTATAAGAATATTTGCTATATAATATTATGCAGTTTTGTCAACATCTATGTAACGGATTTGATTATTGTTTTATAGACGTAACACAAATGTCGAATAACTAATGGTTTTACCAAATGATAGATAATAAAAGACATGTACAAAAGCCTAAATGTTCCTATGGATCGATGGATCATACCCAAAATAATCCGATATCTTATCTTATACAAATATGTGTTAATTTATGGTGACACGAAATGGCACAAAACCATTTTACTAGAGCCAAACGTATTCGCATGCCGTTAATACAGCCATCACACCTCGAACGCAGATGATAAAAAATGTATGGATGCCTTCACCCCTTTAGGTGTCAAAACAAAAACAACATTGGCACCCTGTACAGATACATAATTAACAAAATAATCTATACGGCTGAAGTGCGAGCAGATGTAATATAATCGTTGTCGGCCCTCTTCACATTGTGGGGTGAACCCCTTGTCGGGTCCTTTAGCTGAGCAGGAATCTATGATTTGCCTATCGACCCTCGCATAAATAATGAAAGAGCACTAGCTGCAGCCTAGGGTTCTATTGATTCCTTTGCTACTCTCAACAACAGTATCTTTATTTGTTTCTGATATCCTACCCGGGTAACTGTTATTGGTATGAATGATAGTGAGTTATCAAAGTCGGTAGGGTAGCATCCTCAGCAAAAGAAAAATTAATGGTACTACCTAATGTGGCCCGGGTTCAGCTACCCGGGTGACGGGCATTGGGTATACCAAATGACAAACCTACCGGCAGGGTGAGTATTTTTGACGACAAAAGAAGCTCTCATTTACTCAGCAGTAATGCTGATGCCATATACACACACTGTGGTATTGGACATTGGTTTCTGCTAACCCCCTTTTTGATTATAGATGTGTGGCATAGTAATTTGCCTCCATATTGGCAATGTAAGGGATATTGTACATAGATAACTTAACCCTTCAAAAACGCGAAAAACGATACAATATGTAACGAATATGGGAGGGATACAATAACGGATAATTTGTTCGATATATTTGGAATTTTAAATATTATAGAGGATAAACTTAGAGGCAAGTATGGAGGTTTTTACTGTTATTATCCTAATTTGTCCAAACCGGAAGTGGGCTTAGTTGATGTGCGCAACCGCAGATATGTGAGGGAATACATTGTTATTATGATATTTTCAAACGGTTCTAATCTTTGCAACAGAAATATATGTATTTTGATTCAATGTAAGCAAATAAATTGTCCTCATTATCTAGTTATTGTTATAATATCACAGCCTACAAAATGACTACAGATTTATGTAGGAGAGGAAATTCGGAGAGCCAACAATTGTTTGGTAATCTAACCAAAAAATCTTAACATAGCTATCTATGTAGAGTTCTATATTATTCACGATGGTAGTTTTGTAGTTTTGCTTAAGCCATACATTTTCTAATTGCATAATGTATATACATTAGACTCTCTAGAATTCAAATTAAGTTGAGTTAAGAACAATTATTTCAAATACAAGACGTGTATTGAGACGAGGGCACTCAACGGTTTATTCGGGTAAATGTCTATTCTTTTCACATGGTTTGCTTGCTTGCAAAACACCCGAACAGAATAAACATGAAAAATAATTCATAAAGTTTCCTTGCAAATTTTTCAGAATAAACATGTAAAGGATATTTCCTTTTTCAGAAAAAATAAATAACCAGAATAAAGAAATGACACTAACAAAACTATGAAATACACTGGCTTTTCTTTTTTCAGAATAAAAAAAAACACCCGAATAAAGAAATGAAAAAAAAAAACATATAATGCGCACCAGCTTTCACATATGAAATCACCAGAATAAAGGGAAACTTAACAGGTGCACAATATATAGCTATGGCTAATTTATTAATCAGATTAAAGGCGCGCGCCCATTTAAGCGAGGGCGAGACCTAGAGCGAGAGATTGTTGTGCATCTATATCTAATGTTTGAGCACGCCCAAATAATCGAGGGCGAGTGCACAAAACACTCGCTCTCGTTTTTCGGGGGCTGTGTGCTTTGGAATTGGAACTGTATACTTTTATTTATTTTTTTATATATTTATAACGGATCCCTATTGATCGATAGATAGAATAATAGATCGAACAACTTAAAATCATAGATAAATAAATACAACTGTAGCAAATTATATATATACGTTGAAATGCACCCCGATTCTCTAAAGAATGCCCCCCCCCCCCCCCCC
>LQRL01070228.1:0-12608 GCA_001703475.1 Hydroides elegans
AGCCTTGAGTGTGTTCACAAGCTCCCTTAATTGATATTTATGAAGGGGCTTATAGGGAATTTTTCTAAGTCCAGTTGAGTCATTTTCCCTGGTCGGATATGGCTCATTTACAATCCCAACCTTTATTAGCACCCATACTAACTGTATGCCAAATATAATTGCGATTGGTGAAGAATTGCAGCCTTGAGTGTGTTCACAAGCTCCCTTAATTGATATTTATGAAGGGGCTTATAGGGAATTTTTCTAAGTCCAGTTGAGTCATTTTCCCTGATCGGATATGGCTCATTTACAATCCCAACCTTTATTTGCACCCATACTAACTGTATGCCAAATATAATTGCGATTGGTGAAGAATTGTAGCCTTGAGTGTGTTCACAAACTCCATATATGAAGGGGGCTATAAGGGAATTTTTCTAAGTCCAGTTGCGCCATTTTTCCTGGTCGGATATGGCTCATTTACAATCCCAACCTTTATTAGCACCCATACTAACTGTAGGCCAAATATAATTGCGATTGGTGAAGAATTGTAGCCTTGAGTGTGTTCACAAGCTCCCTTAATTGATATTTATGAAGGGGCGTATAGGGGATTTTTCTAAGTCCAGTTTGGCCATTTTCCCTGGTAGGATATGGCTCATTTATAATCCCAACCTTTATTAGCACCCATACTAACTGTATGCCAAATATAATTGCGATTGGTGAAGAATTGCAGCCTTGAGTGTGTTCACAAGCTGCCTTAATTGATATTTATGAAGGGGCGTATAGGGAATTTTTCTAAGTCCAGTTGAGCCATTTTCCCTGGTCGGATATGGCTCATTTACAATCCCAACCTTTATTAGCACCCATACTAACTGTATGCCAAATATAATTGCGATTGGTGAAGAATTGCAGCCTTGAGTGTGTTCACAAGCACCCTTAATTGATATTTATGAAGGGGCTTATAGGGAATTTTTCTTAGTCCAGTTGAGTCATTTTCCCTGGTCGGATATGGCTCATTTACAATCCCAACCTTTATTTGCACCCATACTAACTGTATGCCAAATATAATTGCGATTGGTGAAGAATTGTAGACTTGAGTGTGTTCACAAACTCCATATATGAAGGGGGCTATAAGGGAATTTTTCTAAGTCCAGTTAGGCCATTTTCCCTGGTCGGATATGGCTCATTTACAATCCCAACCTTTATTAGCACCCATACTAACTGTATGCCAAATATAATTGCGATTGGTGAAGAATTGTAACTTTGAGTGTGTTCACAAGGTAATTGTTTACGGACGGACGGACAGACGGACAGACGGACGGACGGACGGACGGACGCGACGATAGCAATAGCCTTCAGCCAAAGTGTTGGCTGAGGGCTAAAAAAATGTACAGTGTCGCAGAATATCATATGATAGATGTTGCACTATAAATCGTATTTACATTAACATTAAAAGCAAGAAAAAGCTTCAAATGTCGCCAGGCCTTTAACGATCCTACGCTGGGGGATAAAAATGTATCTTGCTTATCTATCCGCATATTTGTATTGGGTCAATTCAAGCCTACTTGTTGCTAAAGATATCCATTCTTACGACGGCATTATCATGTTAATGTAACAACAATATCATAGCTATGATAGAATTCTAATTAAAATAGAACTCATTGTTGAATTGCATGGGCTATGCGATTTGGTATTATCAACGACAAAAAGGACATGTCGACATAGAATGAAGAGCATAACGCGTATCAAGAAATTAATACAATCATCCATGTTCTACTATGGGCTAGGTCAAGTCAACATTCTGTATATACGTTTCAGCCCGGAATTTTCTGCCAAATAATTGTTATAATCTGCTTCCATTTATTTACAAGATTTCCAACAAACTCCGATAAAAAACAAAAACATTTTATAATCGTTCTACGTCAAAGGCCTATTACAACAGCAAAAACGCACAATTGACAAACTCAAACTGTGCATATGCGAGACAATACAAGGGAAACTATTTTGGATGACGCGACAAGCATCGATCACCATGGAAACCAGGTCCAGATACATCTCTGCTGGTGGTTACTAACGACTAGCCGTCGCCAATGACTCTTTTGAAAAAAAAAGCCTTTTTTTTTTTACAAAAATCTAACATGTTATATTTTTTGTCAATTGAAAAAAAAAAAGTACCTTATTTGACTTGAAAATATATATATAAAACACCATGCCGTCCCTCTTTGTAAACTATGAAGTTGATTTTTTTTTAAAATTTATGCTGGATCAGTCCTTCATTACACCTAAGACGTATAGATGACACAGTATTTTGCCACTTGCTTCGTTACAAGTTCATTTCTTTTTAAGATTGAAAAAAAAAAATCTAGACCAACATACAATAATGACACTGAAGCGCTTCCTTTAAAGAGTAGCGACACATATAAAATGGAGTGCACTGGGAGGAAATTTATGCAGACTAAATAATCGATTTCTCAATGCAAAATAAAATTTGTCGAAAAAGTTTTAGAAAAATGTGTTTGTACTTGAATTCAAACAATAAAGCCGCGATATCGATTTCATAATGAAAATAATGAAAATATAAAATCTCAATAAGAACAATAGGTTTGCACTTGAAATTAAAACAATTTCTTCAATCAAAATAAATTATGGCTGGATTTGTATGTTAAATTTGATCCGGGTTTATTCAACCACAGAAAAGGAGGAATAGTTACGTTTACTTTCAGTACGCTTTCATACAGTGAACGAAAACCCATGGTTTTAGCCACGGCTGTCTACATAGGAAAGAATAAATAAAATAATAACATCACGTTGATTATCAAAACCTCGGGATCAGTACGGAGCAACTTGATATAGTGTCAATGTTCGCGGTTAATGATTTTTAAATGATAACAAAAATAAGAAAATTTACTCGGAACTTATGAAATTTTGAACTTATGAAAATTGCCATCTATCAAATATATAAATGATTATAAATAAATAATGGAAATAGCATTAAACATTACGAAAAAGCTGTGCCGGAGAAAAGGGAATTCATCTAGCAATCTGGTGAGTAAAAAAATTTATCATTTTTTTAATCGATTTGAAAGTTTCCAATATAAAAACATGTGGAAAGCTTAATCCATTGTGATATAAATGTATAAATGGGGATAAGTACTTAAAGGTCAGAAGCTGGGGTATCAAATAAGTGGACAAAACTGCTGACCGAGATGGACAAAAAATGGAGGACTATTTTTTTTTGTTTTCCCAACTAGAACTTCATTTCAAATGATGTATAATATCAAACACAAATTTTGTTTTTCTCTCTAATTTGGTCAATATGATAAACAGAAATAGCAGGGATTAAGTAAGCACATGAATAATTTAGGCCTTCAATTTTCATCATTTGTGCTTAGAAAATAAGTTAACCGACCCATAAAAACCTTAAACTCGAATAGAGTCTCTACATGTTACTAAATTCATTACAATAAGATTCAAAAATGTACCAAGGAAAGACGTTCAAAATTGCAGACGCACCAATTAAAGTTGAAAACCAGAGTTTCTTTCATAATAAATTATCTGTTGATAATTTCTTTACAATCTAGTGTCACGGGGAGCATATTTATGTTTTGTTGTAATAAACCATATATATAAAAGTATAAAAGTGAAGCATGCTGTATGCATAACAATAACTGAAATGAGGCAAAAATAAAGGTTTATGAAAAGAACCGTCACGAATAAAACGCAAAGAACATGTATATGATATATGCGCTATATAAGAATTGCTTAATCAATAAATAAAAATAAATAAAACTAAATTGAGTGACTGGAAAAAAACCTATAGAAGTTTTAAAGCATCTATCCCTTAAGGCAATGTATCATTTCCCTAGGTTACCATTATCATACAAACTACATCTCGTTAACTAAACATGATAATATATTATTAAGTGTCGATCGCTGAATAGAAAATAAAACGAGATTTCTTTTTAGTGATATACAGACAGTAAATTATTGAAACACTTGATTCAAACTTTAGTCTTTCTTCCCATTCAAATAAAAATTAGAATATCAATTGAATGCTGACAGGTTTCTTTTCTACTTTCATCGATTTTGCAGCAGAGCAGCGAAAATGTTCACCTAAGTAAAATGTGTTGTTTTTTTTTCCATGTGCAAAAGCACTTTCCGTATTTTCATAGGAAATACATATTTCTTTATAAATTATTAACTCAATTATTATCTCTAACGAGAATATACAAATAAGACTTCAAAAGGAAAGAAAAATAAAAATACATTCATTCAATTAAAAGTGTGTTCAAACCCATTTTTTACACCAAGTTACCCACTTTTTAAAATTATATAATAACACCTTTACTATGCATTTGACCATGTACATGTAATTGACAATCGAAAAATGTTGCATATAAATGAAGTTAATAATGTTTTTTTTTCTCTCTTAAGATCTACATTAGTGTACCCTTGAGCAACAAGTAGTGGTAAAATTGATTCAATCCGTTGTTATATTTTTATTAAAGACATGACGATCAGTTTAACATTGACAGGTCCATTTCGACTTTCATCGATTTTGCGACAGAGCAGCGAAAACTGTTAAATACATTTGACAAAAAACTGGTCTTTTCGATACGCTAATGTATGTACAACGTTCTATGTATCTATTTAACTTCCATTTTATTTCTTCAGATTTATACTGAATGAAACTGGTCAAACTTGACACTGGGACAAAGATGACATAATTTCTTCCCATAACCTAGACCCCTTCGTGTCACGTGAACGGTCCGTCGTGTGGGGCCAAATGATGAGAAAAAAATCTAAGTTTATTTCTAATAAGCGCTTGAGATTTTCCGCGCGCGCTAATAACCAAAAAACCGTGAAGATGTCATAATTAAACATAAAAACTACAAAAGAAAACAATGCGCATTAGAGGGAGGAAAAAACCCGTATTCAGCTGGACATAGTAACCTATTGCCTAATCGGTGAAGGTGTGCGCTTTAAGACCCTACCGGGCTATTGTCCACTAAGAGGGGTAACAATGTGCGTTTCTTAAAATAGACTCATTGTGATATTTTGTTAAAGCTGTGATTAGGAGCTGAGGATAAAACGCTGCTTTAGTGGGTCAGATGCTTTTGGGGATTTGTGCTCTATATATAAATATATAAACTTTATGTATATCACAGTGGAACCTTGTTCAGGCGAACTTGATTTATTCGAATATTGGTTTTTCTCCGCCTGAAGTGGATCACAGTTGTTATTTAACTTGGTATGTTTACATTTTTGTTTAAAAAATGTGTATATGACAGCTGTTGCTGTGAATAGGAAATTTTATCTTTCGTTGATATAATTATTAAGGCGCCAAAAAAGCTCAAAGCGATATTTGTTATATTTCTATACCAATTTCACTTGAAAAAAAAAACGCGTAATTTGTATGAATTTTGCGCTTTTTTCTTCAAGTGAATTGTGTACAAAAAAAATCCGCTTTGAGCTTTTTTTGGCATGCTTCGGGTGAACACGCCTTTATTGCCGTGAAATGGAAGTTTAAACTGTTGACGATAAAACTGTAATACATAAAGAAATTTCGACTACTCATCAAGCTTTCGAGTTAACGAGGTTCCACTGTCTTTTGTAAGGGCTGGGCATTTCTTGCACCCCAGACAGACACACTGGTTTTTTCGTCATCCCTGTGTTATCAATGAAACTTATAGTAAAACCAGTAGTGATAATAAATGTAGGACAGTGCTCTAAGTGTTATTTGTTATTACGCAAAAATGTGTTTACGATTTCTACGAAATAGAATTCGACGAGACATTATATTTTAGTCCATTTTAAAAATTCAAATTCACAACTTTTTTTTCTTATAGAAGACAAGTTGGCAATGGATATATACCGGCTGTCTGAAGCTATAAGGTAATCAAATTCACATTTTTTTTACATTTACACAATAACATATGGAAATAATTAAACTAATTAATTGGAAAAAACTATGGATTTGCATTTGTGCAAATATTTATCCTTTTTGTTTTCAAAAATCTTTTTTTGAGACTGTTCACGAAGCGATTCTTGAACCAAAAATTGTCTTGCAAAAAAAGAACAATAATTGTTTGTTCTTGTCATGCAAGACAATAGTTGGGAAAAACGCATAAAATAATAGGTTAGTGCCGGTTTTCATAATTACCGTATATCGAACTTTATTACATTCTTTTTTCAAATCGACAGCACATCAATGCATACACAATACAATGTATATCACTTTATGTGCGTTTTAAATAGTTCCACAGGGTATAACAGTGGTGGGCAAATCTCCTGGAAGTCTGCCGGTCATATGACCGGCTGATCTCGAATTTCTGCCGGTCATTTGGAATTTCTGCCGGTCATTTATGTGGTATATTAATAAGGCTCAAATACGGGTGTAATGTTCTGGAAGTGCATATCCTCAGGATGCATAGCCTTTAGACCTTGTGTATATATACATGCTTTTCTAATCTTTTGTCATCTTTGTTTTAAACATGCGAAAAATGAAAGGCCAGGCGACTCGTTGTTTGGTTCAAACTCAAGCTATATACCTGAAGTGCGTCGACAAGAAGTTGTTATATTCAATGAAATTTTTACAAAATCAATATTTTTTAGGATGAAAGCAACCTAGATATTATTTATTTATGGTCTGATGAATTGGCTATGGATGTGCATTTTAAGTCGAAAACGACAATTCAGATTTGACAAAGCGGGATAGAACTTTTAAATGGGGAAACGTATAGACTTAGTTTGTCTCGTGATAAATGTATCAGCATGCAGATGCGTCTTTTGATACAATGGTCCAAATATGTTAAACAAGAAAATGATAAAAAATTGCGAGCTTTTACGGACTACTGCCTTTGATTGGGAGACTCAAATTTTATGCTCGGAATACAGGGTTTAGTGTAAAATGCTTTCAATAGTTTTGATCGCATTTGCGAGATAGGAAGTGTTGTGAATTGACACCAACTGGCGTTGTATGATTATTTGAAAATCCATAAGTCGTAACCTTATGATTATAAAGGTACTGTGCAACTTAAGGATTTTGAAACCGGTGGCCAGTGGGCCACCAGGTTCCCGGTGGCCCATATTATTTGTCATAAATAATGGATTCGTAATTAGGGCTGCGCTTTTGTCCGAAAACCTCATCTAAAACGACATTCGAGCTGCCAAAAAGACTTACGCACACCTGTGATATTAATATTCAATATGCTGAAGTGCGAGCGCCGAAGCGGGAGCGCAAATTTTTACAGGGAATTCTTCCGGAATTTAAACCACCATTCATTGGATTCGGTTTGGATGACATTCGCCAGATATTCATGAGCCTATGGGACGGATACATATGGGCCGCTAAGTGAGCCCCTTATTTGGGCCACCGGATTTTAAAATCCGATGACCCGACGGCGTTTGCTGCCGGGCCACCGTTTAAGTCGCTTACTGTTTGGGCGGGTAGGTTCTTTATATACAGTGCTCACAACTTATAAGGAATATTCTCTTTGATAATTTTATTCTCCAATATTTTAAAGATATAAACTAAACAGATTTTTATATCTTGGAGATCAATCAATTTTTACATTCACTATGCAAAAGAGAACGTGAATAGGTTTACTTAGTCATGCGTAAAGCGTCACCAAACGTAACCGGGGGGTACAGAGTTTTTCGCAAAGTGGAAGCTCGACTGGAATCTCATTCCTACGTTACTATGATTCTCTTGTTAGGGTTTTTGGTACGTTTTCAAGTTGTTCGAAGTGTTTTTAAGTTTTTGACACTGAAACAAATGCATATAAAAACTTCATGTCTTTCTAATATCGAATAGCAATGCCGTATCGAGTATCACTACATGAAGGGGTTGGATCGAGCAGGGGCAAAACCGAAAGATATCGCTTTTTTCTTCTCTCATTGTGATTGGTTTTCTCAAGAAACTTGTTGCAAAGTTTATAACAGATGTTTTACGATTAAAAATGCTGGCAGCGAAGAAACAAGACTACAGCCAAATAACCACTTTGCGAAAATAAAAATTTGACCCGGTTAGGTTTGTTGACACTTTACACATGACTGTGTAATGCTGGACGTTTTAATTTTACATATTTAATAAATAATTGATTGATCTCTTATTCACAAAAATAAGTTTGGTTGCAATCTTCCAAAATTCGGAGAAATAAATATTTAAAAACACTATTCCTTATGAGTTGTGAGCACTGTATATGTACCGTATTGAAAAACGATAAACGGAGGGGTTGAAAAATACTCCAGATCTGTAGGATCCCGACCACGGGGCTGGGGCCAAGAAATGGCGATACAGGAAACAATGTGACAGTATAAACTGTGGACTTAATCGTGAAAGTTTGGAGGGTTTTATATAGTTGCATAAAGAATGCATCAATGTTTTTTTTTTTAGTTACATATATAATTGATTTATCTTTGCGGAAAATGTGCCGGTCATAATGACCGGCACATTCCGCATTTCTGCCGGTCATTTCGATTTTCAGCCGGACAATGGCCGGATGACCGGCGACTTTGCCCATCACTGGTATAAATCTTTTAAATTTATACAATATACACTTTAGAAGTTCGGGGTGATAACATTTTTTGAAAAAAAAAAGGCTAACTAAGTTGTCAATTTTATTCATGACAATTAAAAATTTGCACTGGAAATGCACTTTTTGAAAACACAATTATATGCTTTGTGACTTTTAAAATATTCAGGTATTAAATGAAATATCAGCAATTGATTATACATGTATGTACAATGTAGTTGATTAAAATGTGTAGACATTTTATCTAATTGACTTTCATTTCGATGACCGTTTTAGGAAATGGTTACATAAAAGTAGCGATTCCTATCGCCACTTGCAATTTTCACAGTTTCCCTTTGTATATGAAATCGCAAAGAGCGACAGGTTGGTCGTTCCTTGCGATTTCACTAGCAGTGAGTGGTTAACGAATTTCAAGAAATGGTACATATAACATCAGAATAAGACAGAAAAACCAATCAAAACCATTCAATTATCATACTCTAGCTAACCAGATTAACAGATTACATCCCTTGTTACAATTAAGAATATACTTGTCATGTGTTATGAGGTAACAGTAGCAATTATAAGCTTCCTTTAGATGCTTCTTAGAACTCTTAACATTAATTAGTTACAAACGTATCCATCTATCCTAAGCATGCTTGTGGTGCAAGAATTTCGTAATGAGATATAGGTTCTGATTTAAAAGAGAAATGTAACTAACGTCGCATACTTTGTCACATACTAGCATCGATTAGAGTAAGACCTCCAAGTAAAATCACTGAAAAATATTAATTTGTGCAGAGTCGAAAAGATGGTCTATTTAATTATAAATATTTGAATCATTCGGATAGGAATGTGGCTAAAAATAGCGTGAGTATGATAAGTCGTGTTTTGGACGAATCGAATCAGCAACAAAAATTAGCGATGTCACGAAACATGACTAAGGATAGTTTACAATTTATAATTAATATATTTGTCAATATTTAAAAACAAAAACTCCGAAAGCAAAGTCCTCAAAGGCAATCGACGCACATATATTTATTGTCTTTGATAAGAAGAGCAAATATCCCGGGTCGTATTCGAACCCGGGACCATGAGGTTTCCCATATAAATAAAAATAATTCAATTCACTGGTTATTCATTCTTGATGTTTCTTTTTCTTTTGCAGCTTAACGCGCATGCAATCACGATGTTACAATGACTGATGAATTAGATAAACTTGTTATTTATATATTTCAAATTATCTTTTCGTTCTTTTTTAGCTTAACGCGCACCCGTCCTCGACCAGCTTCCGCTCCCAGCAGTCCATCTCCAAGCATGCACACTTCGCCTCCCGAAAAAGAGGACCGGAAGTCTCTCGTCTTGCACGTGACCGACAAATGCTGCATTCCAATGACAACGCTCTTCATTACCATGGTGATATCCCACGTGTTCGCTTTATTGATTGTCTACCACGTGCTCGTGCTCAATTTGGCTACGACCACGGCGACGCTCAATGGCGGTGAATTCGCGGGATCGTCTCCCTCGAATATCGGACCCAACCACGTGTTAAGAGCCACGTTTCGCACGTCACTAGGGGGAGCCAATGAGGAGGAGGGAAATGATGTGGGACAGTATTCATTGGCGCGCAAAATTCTCCAGTTTCATCGCTTTGAACAGCAGCGGCAAAATGCGAGCATTGCTGGTAAAGTGAATGGTACGCTTGCCAAAAATGCAAGAGGAGATACAAAGCA
Source organism: Hydroides elegans (assembly GCA_001703475.1). NCBI lineage: Eukaryota > Metazoa > Annelida > Polychaeta > Sabellida > Serpulidae > Hydroides > Hydroides elegans. The sequence goes on from LQRL01070228.1 coordinate 10,226, forward strand.
AGGATCGGATAGTGTTGGTGGACAATCTTCGTTTTCGGGAAAGTTTTCGTCGAATCAAATGCCCAGCCAGGGGGTCTCCCTTGAAAAAGGGGAACAGCAGCAGCTGAATTTGGAGATATTGGAGGTGAATATATCACCTGATCGGACTGATTATGAATGGCAGCCTGAGGACGACTGGGTTGAGAACCAGCTGATTGTGGAAAAGAAAACAACTAAGAAACCAGCGACTACAACAAAAACGACAACTCGGCAACCAGTTACAACGAAAAGCACAACTCCCAAACCCGTGATTTCACCTCCAAAAAGTGCGAACAATATTTCACAAAACGCTACGGCAAAAATAGAACAGAAGAACGCAAAGTCGACTAATAAATCGACCAAGCCTCAGCCCGTAAAATCTCAAGCGGTTCCCTCAAAAAGTACGGATAAGTCTGCGAGTAAAAGCGTTGTAAAATCTAACGAGAAAGCAATTTCGACTAAAAGCGCTTCGAAAGATACAACGTCACATATGAATTCAGCAAATCATAATACAATGAAAAATGCGGATAGTATCAAAAGTGAACAACATTCAAAAACCATAATACCAAACACGCAGCAAAACTCTAACAAAGAGCAAGTAGCAAAATCACAAAAGACTAATAGCTCAACTGATATAAAATCAGCAAACAAGACAAAAGGCTCTCTTGGTCAAATTTCGAAAGATACCAATTCTAAAATAGATTCAAGCTCGAAAACTAATGTCACATCTACAGGCAACAGTAAATCAGTGAATAAGAAAGAAGTTAAATAATATATTTTATAGCGTGATTATTGTTGAACTGCATTTTATTTTGTTATGTTGTATTATTCGAATATTTTTTTTTTATAAAACACTTTTCAAATAGTTGTGTTGTTTTACTTCATCTTTCTTATAATATTTTCCACATACTTATTTCAAAATACAAAGTTTATGAAAAATCATGATTTTTTACTAATATTGCAGAAATATTGCAGAAATGAACAAATAACTACACTCAAAATGAGAAAAACTGTTTTGACTTTAACTCAATAATCTTAAACATTTAAAGTTTTTATTTTATCCGTCGTGTTCATTAATGACTCATTTTATTACTTTTATATTTAATATCGCCAGTGCATTATAAAAGTACGCATTTCATCAAAAACACTGTGACTTCACAGCCGCATTCAAGACTAAGTTGTACAAAATTTCGGTTAGATCATGCGAAAATTTCGCAGGACGCACGATTTAACAAACGCCTACTGCTCGCATTTCATTTTTCAAAAATACTAATACTGTACTCGCTAAACTTGTTTCAGTAAACATGATGATTTATAAACTTTTCAAATATAAATCGTATAAGTATAAACATTCAAGTTGTATCTCTGTATTTGAATTTAGTCATACCTTATCAAGATTGACGATAAAATAGTGTGGGTAGTTGGTCACCAGACGTATCACAACATGCGAGCCACTGAAAAAAACAACATATTTTTTAAAGGGACGCAGTTAGTTAACACAAAACAATAGAACAACATTTCATTTAGAGACTATTTTAACCAACACAACCATCTAAACGGTAGTACTATTTCAGTCAAAACACTATAAAGTTATTAATTGATTTAGCTATCTTTCAAATCAAACCAGTTTTCAGTTAACACGAACAGGCCCAAACCACCCCCGTTTTTGAGTGGGTCGTTTACTTCTTTTCAATCACATCTTTGTTCGTGGTATATTAGCCATACCGAAAATATCAAAAGGGATAACCACTGGTCAAGAGCATTATTTTGAGCCAGAAATAAAGTCTCTGTGCCATCCATCCTTTTCTAGTGATATCGACAAACAAATTATATTTAAAGAATAGAAGCGTTTTTTCGTTTTCGGGATATACCATGGACACTAAAACAAGGAATTATTTGTGAAACACGAGCAGGCCCAACCGCCCCAAAACTCGAAGGGGTATGTTTTTTTTGTAGAATTTAAATATATTTTCTATGAAAACCGCTGTTATTAGCCAATTTGACAACTTTCGGTTGGGTGTTTTTGACCGAAATGGTCAAAAGGCACATCTTCGGACCAAGAACTTTCATTTGAGCCTATAACTAAGTCTCTATGACCTTCCATTCAAAAGTTCTATCCCGTACAAGCTAAAGTCTTGAAAAACCGCTATTTTTTGGTATTTTGGCCAATTTGACAACTTCCGGTCTGGTGTTTTTGACCGAATGGTTAAAAGGTACATCTTCGGACCAAGGCCTTTCATTTGAGCCTATAACTAAGTCTCTATGACCTTCCGTTCAAAAGTTCTGGCCTGTACAAAAAAGTATGACGGACAGACGGACACCCCAAACCTATAGGCCCCCAACCTTTTGGGTTGTGGCCTAAAAA
>LQRL01070270.1:12944-31650 GCA_001703475.1 Hydroides elegans
TAAGAACTCAATTACATTGCGAATATGTTTTTTTTGTTTAAAACAGTTTCTCGTGTGACCAGGCCCTAGTTCATGTTGTATATTACATCCGGATGACATATATATGACGACATTAGACAGAATAGCCCTAAAATAATTGAATAGTTTCATTATACATTTGTACGCTAATATATATTTTTCCTAATTGAACTTCATCATATTCATATGTGTTTTACTTACTTTAAACTAAACGCATTTTAGAGAGGGTGCCCACAGCGGATGCTCTGATATATGCAATAATGATAATTAAATAATAATAAAAGTATTACATTGGTTCTCCTGGTTAGGTGTTTAGGCCCTGTTTACATAAAATCGCTAGCAACGATCTCAGTGATTACATATATTAGTTATCTTGAGTTTTAATTGTTTCCATTCATTTTGCCTTGTTTAACACTCATCGCTCCTTGTGACAATAATCGCCACTTGCGACAATAATCGTGCCTAGCCATTTGTCAAACAAGCGATGATTTCCTAAAATAAATATAAAATTTATTTGCATTGGTTTTGTAATTCGGTCCTATGTAATCACACATGATTGAAATCGCAAGGAGCGACGGGATTTTTCCTAAGGGCTTGTTCACACTAGAAGCGACACGCGACAATATACTTAGTTGTTCTTTATAAAACAGGCGATGCTCTGTCGCCCGTTTTATAAAGAACATATAAGTATATTGTCGCGTGTCGCTTCTAGTGTGAACAGGCCCTTAAAGAAAATAGTGAAAATCTCAAGTGGCGACGAAAATCGCTCACTGTATGTAGGCAGTGCCTTTATTTTGTTATTAAAGAAAAATGAAAGATATATCGTTTAGACCAAAGCACTAGGCATCTTAGATTTATAATTGATAAGATTTAATCAAATACAGATATTCAGTAAAAGAAAGCATCCCAAAACTATTGAAATCACATATTGTCCATCAACCATTCCCATATATTCATATCTTAACATATTTTATCAATGAATGTCAAATTTTCTTGGTGACCAGCCTGTTGTAAATGATAACTTAAATGTTAATGGTATCATATAACACGAAGCATTTTCAACGAAGAATAAAGTTGGTTGCGACCCTTAAAGTGATATGGGCGTTTCACATGAAGGCAATTGTTGCATATGTTATGTGTGTTAAGAGAGTAAGTAAAATATGGCAATATATTTTTAATTTGACAAAAATGAAAAAAAAATGAATGTTGCTTTAAGTAATAGCGATCATCAACCTTTAACAAAATACATATCTCAAAATATGTTTTACTTATTTGATATATTCTTAAATTCAACTAAATTCATTATTGAAAGCCATATACAGTTGTATATGTATTTCATGTTATTTACTGGCCAATTATGTTCCTCGAAACTGACGCAGCATGTATTCAAACACAGTTGCTAATTTTCATGAAGGATCTAGACATACAACTTTTTTTTTATTTTCATTTTATTAATGCTTGAACAACACATTGTAGTTCAAGATACGTATCAAGAGCAAAAAAAACACCAGCCATTGGACACCTGAATAAAAGTCAAATATTTTTTTTTACTCATACTCTTAGATGCAGGTTAAGCATGATTGCTGGACAAAAACGAATTCCTCAGCGGAAATTGCAACAAATAGTGACTTTAATCGAAATCCATAAAAACAGTAGATTTCACACCTGTTTTCATTCGATAATATAATCATGTTCCGATCAGATGCAAACCGAAACTAGATTATTATTGACTTTGGATAGCAAAAGTAAACATTTAAATGATGAGTACCTGTCCAGAACAATGAGATTAACCGTTCTGAATCAATTGGTTCATCGTTTTATATAAACGTCGTTTCGATGTATTACAACGTCAAGGTACACAGTTCACTTATCACAATTTGCGTGGCAAGGCTCACTAGCAATCGCCATGTTATTCAAAGAATGTTTAGTTAAATTTATATCACTCCCGACCTTTATTTACGTTCATTTTCGCAGCATTGGCTCTATTTATGATTTTGAAATCGGTTAAGCTATATTCATATTTGTAATGCCAACGATTGAAAAGGTTCTGAGACAACCAAATTTTCTTTATTTGTAGCTTATATACTATTTGTTTCACTAAATATTTTATATTTTCAAATTCTAGACTTAAACAATGTTGCAATCATTATATCTACAAGAAATGATGCGAAAAGTCTAACTACAGATCGCCTCGTTTTGAGAGTCTATTAATATGATACGCTTATTGTCTGTTCTCGACAACATACTCAATTTGCCTGGGATAGTATAGCATACCATAATGGAAACAATTGGTCAACTGTAACAAATTTCCCAATAGTTTAAATCATATAAAGGCACCCAATGGGTCTACTTTATAATCAATTTGTATGTCAAATGTCGATAATACTTTTTTTATTTACAGAAAAAAAACACTCATTTCAAAATAATTTTTAACTAATGAGTATTATAGGACTGTTGTTTGGAAAATTTAATGTCATGGAAGTGTTTGGATCAAAATAAATTCAATTAAAAGCCTTGTTTTACTTACACTTTCCACATTACGCTATTATTGAACGACAGCAAGAAACCAAGTTCGAACCATTTAAGCAGAATGAAAATGTTATTGATTATTACAGCTGTCAAAAAGTAAATATATGTATAAAAATAAGTTAAATGTATAATATTAGACATATTAGCTCGTTGACTACCGTTTCCACTCTTACTCGCAATATTTACTATGAATTAACGCCGCCGTGCCTTTTCACCAAATTAATTAATTACGTGCTCCCTTCCCTGATCAAACCCCCTTCCCCCTCACCCCCTCGAGACCAGTATATAAACCCCTCAACCAAACGAAACGACACTTCACATCTTGTCTACTCTCAGACATTATCCAACGGTGGTTTCACTCCGAGAAACGACACACAAAGTAGTACGCTTTACTCGAGAAAAGTAGTGCTCGTAAGTGCATTTAAAAGGAGAAAATAATTAAGAAGGATAATTATGGCTTCTTTCAACGTCTTGGTGGCTCTTCTTGGCTTTGCCGTCGCAGTAATGGCGAGTCCTGCATCTCTCAAAGCAGAGTGAGTACAAGTTGCAATTAAGTGCTATTTAATATATAGGGTTTAGATGAGGGGTTGATCGTATATCTAAGGATTAAGGTTAATTGCGGTGTAAATGTGCGTTTCTTATAAGGTGATGGCAGGAGGGACGATATAATTTTAGATTCAAGAGTATATTTCATTAGTGGTCAACATTATTTTACATTGATCAAAAATAATATCACGACCTCTATTTTTTCAGATCAATGTATTTTAGATACTGGTTTAATACTGAGTATAGCAAATTGTAGTTAAATTTCAAAAACAAAAGTGTATGGCCGTGTTCACGCAAACGAAAAAGCACGGAAAACAGCACGAAATCCGATATTTTCGAAATCCACATTTGTATAAAAACATAGCAATTTATCCCCTGTGTTCACGCAAAAATTTAGGATAATTTTTTGCGTGAACACGCCTTATGGCAATTACATTGAAATCATAATTCCATGTCAAACAATGTGAATGCCACCAAATTAACTATTTAAACAAGAATAAAAGCGTGTTTTATTCATACAAAAGATATATGAAAATAAGAGCATATCTCCAGTTCGTTGACCAAAATCCTTACCACGTACGTTGATATCCATTAATCTCATTTTTAATATGTCAATTTGAATGTTTTACATAAATATGAATGTTGTGACAAATAACATTTTTTGTTTGAGTGCCCTGAGATTTACTACTCAACGATCACTTGAAGTTTGGATTTTGTTTAAATATAGGCCTACGCGTGACATTGCTGAATACGGTTTCAAATCCTTGATAAGAATTTACATATTTAAAGCAATCCTTATTTTAATATAGAGTCTATGTGTCTTGTTTCTATAATAATACAGTTTCTTGAAAAAGAACAATTCAAAAACAATATTAGAATTAAACTGCAAAAAAGAAACGAGTGACTAAATTTAGCTTTTTAAGATGTTAAAATTGATCTATTCAGATTTTTTAATGAAAAAAGAACGGTTTATATAATCTCTAAGTTTGTGATACAGTTCAGTAAAAGAGTGTATTTCCATCAGGTATTCGGCATCTGTCCTATATTTCTACGTTTATGTATTTGTAATACTCCAAAAAAGAAGATTAAGAAATACTTTTGAAAAAAAAAGAGATTTCTGATTAAAAACTACTCTTAAAAGTTGTGGCCAGAGCCTTATCCTAGAACCAATAGAAAATTTAAGTTGATTTGCAAGCAAAGGGGGGGGGGTTGAATTCGCTCTTCCAAATATGCTATGAGTAAGCAACACTTGAAAACAAGCTCCCAGTATGACCAAGACGTTCAGCGATTTTATCGGGACTTTATGTCACTCTATAGTTTTTATTTGTCTCCTCAATTTAATGTCAAATTCATAATTGTTACTGTCGCAAATCAAACAAGCAAACAATATACGCGACGTCTAACTTGAAGCATCCGGCTATCAATCTAGACAAAAAGGCAAGAAAAGCTATGGCAGCAGCTCAAATAAACATACTATTTGAGATTAAGAGAGGGCTTGGAGACTTTATTTAAATTCTATGACCATGAATGAGTATATATTATTTTTTTCTTTGAAATTGATTGAAGACTCATTGAACTATTTTAGCTTAATTATCAATAATTCTTCTGCAGAAAAAAAACGGAAAATTATGTCCATAATTTTAGTTCCGTCCAAGAACTATTTCAGAATGCGCGTAAACCAGATCTTACCTAATGATGGAACATAGTTTATCTGAATCCGTTTTTGCATCGAGTTTTGCCCTAGATTCTCATTAGATAACCCTTTTTATGCTTGATTTGATTACAACTCGACCCATTGTACCTTATGCCCAACATAATTACGTTAAGCCGTATATGCAATAACACTGATAGTCGTAGTAGATGTGGTACTATAGCAGCATGAAAGCTCCGACCTGGTTGGTGAACGAATGAATTGTTATGAAGGAGAAATACCTAACTATTTTTACATATGCTTACTTAGAATTTTTATAATGATATCCTGATGTGTATGAAAAGATTTTCACAAATTCATTTTTACATATTGCTATGTAAATAAGAGCAACTATTCCGTTCCCGCCCTTAATTCTGTAGTTATGTTTGGCATGTATATCGAACAGCCCTGATCATAACCAATCACATATTTATACTTTGGATTATGTAGGTTCGCGCATATCAAAATAAGAATAAGCCAATTAAAGAAAGTCGATACAAAGAAAATATTGAATATTTTGGTCGATTTATTGACACTTCAACTAATTGCAAAAGGGACCATCTCTCAACTATTGTTTTGAATCTAAATCCATCTCGTCTTCCTCGTCAGAAGCAAAGTTCATAATCACGGCTATATGAAAAGCCCCCCCCCCTCACCCCGGCGAGAATAAGGATAAGGATATGTGTAAGTGGCGGTAATTCTGCTCTTATCAATAAGGTTTCAATAAGGACATTGCAGCACCGACATACGACGCGACCGAATTCTACGTCACAACAACGTCTCATCTATAACGTCAACGTTACGTTGAATTGTCAACGTTGGTGATGGTATCAATACCCAAACGATTTTGTATGACAAACTATAAACCAACGTCTTATAAATTTGGTTGATTGAAAGCGAATTGCGTTTTACTTCATTTTAACGTTTAAGATTGTTGAATTCAAACTGTGGTGCGCGGTTCTTACTTCCGATTCTGCTTATCCTTAAGCGTTTAGCGTATAACGCATTTATTGCGTTTAACGTTTAGCGTTTGATGGTAAGCGTTTATGGTTTGTGCATTTTAGCATTTGGCAAGAGAAGTAAGAAAAGCGCCTTCGGTATCGTATGTCCTCCTTTTTGTTTTATATAATCTTTTTTGAATATTCTGCTCATTACTCTGCTCATCAGATTCATCAACCAACACATTACTGTGTTTGAAAACAAATAAATAAAATGAACGGAGAATACAACATAATGAAATGGTGGTCTTCTGAAGAAACATATACGACATGTCTGTATATGAATCTCTATCATAGATCAACTACTAGGGTTTACAAAATCGATGAATGTTTGACTTTTTATATAGCCCACAAACCCAAATATGTAATGTCGACGGTGGCGGTAAATTATGATATTCGTTCAAACATTCTGGTTCCATGTGCAATGCTTAAGAGCTCTCCATAAAAAGGGTCCAGGATAATCATGCAGAATTGTAATATTTCAAATAAGAAAAAAATGCAATTTATCGAAAATAGCGTCAAAGAAACATCGTCGAAATTTCGAATCCATTGATGTAATTTTACTTTTTTTATACTCAAACTAGAACCTTTATCAAAATGCATTTAAACAGGTCGCGCATATCATGTTCCTATAGTAGTAACGAAAATGTCCATTAAAACGACACAAACTGGTATGCCCCTTCTCATGGCATCACATTGCTGTACTGTTACAAAATATGAGTGGCCGAAATACTACAGATACTATTATATCAAAATGAAGCACTTTAAAACTAAGCGTTAAAATATTACTTAGAAGAAATGTTGGACGCATGCTCCAATTCATTTACCATTAACGGATTTGTTCTTTTGACGTCCATGCTGAATATCACGACGCTTATTTTTTTATAAATTAAATATATTTCTAATACATGTAGCACTTGTTATTTGTAAAAAAAAAGTCTAGATCCCGATTTTTTTATAAATACATTTTTTGAAAAATATATATATGAACCCTATTTTTACGGTAAGAAGCACATCATGGATTCATATATCAGCTTAATTCATCACGTTTTCCGTCATTTCTATTATTGACAAATGACAAATACAGTTTACTTCCATGCTAATGAAGCAAGCATATTGCAACTGTAAATTATGTGGCTTGCAGTCAGAGACTGCTCGCTTTTGCTACTTTGGTTTTGGATTACATGTCCGTAGCTTCGAGTTCAATCTATATCTTAAAAAGATTTGTTTTTTTACAAATAACACTTGATCAAAACACTTCAAGACATAGGTGCGACCACCTTAAATCATTCGATTGTTCTGTTATTACCTAAAACTGTGTCACTGTACTATATAACCCTATAAACAGGGGTGCACCTTAGCGGTTGCCGGTCGCATATGCGACAGTCCTTTCGTACATGCGAGTGTCGTTCTAAACGTTGGTGCGAATATCAAATTGATGGAAATTCACACTATACGAAAACCATTAATTTTTGAATCCCTTTAAAAATTGCTCTCGCGCCTTCGGCACTCGCATTTCAGATATAATTTCAAAGTTTGTTATTGCGCGCGAATGTCATTTTGCCGGCGCGAGTGTCGTTTTGGGGTGACGATTGCGCTTGCGCGACCGTCGATTATGGATTGAGGTGCATCCCTGCTATAAAATGTGCATTTCTTATCTATTTTAGATACGGCAAATCGCACTCGATGACCAAGCGCTCCGCCTGCACCGCAACGACCACCCTGACCGCCAGCGAACAACAAATCCTCTTGGATGCCCACAACACTGCTCGTGCCATTGCCAACCCCGCTCCCTACGAGCCGCTCGTTCCTCTCACTTGGGACGATGGATTGGCGTCGAGGGCGCAGGAGTTGGCTGATAGCTGCAGGTAATGGCTAAATTGATGCGAGTTCTTTTTTCAATAATAAACTGTATATTCAAGGCACTTTATTGATCTATTCCGGACGTAAAAAGCCAAGAGAAGAACAACCTTACCAGCTGCAGGTAGGAAAATGATTTGGGAAAAGGGTATATTTCAATGAAACAAAAACACCTTAACAAATAAACTTATTAATGGACAGATTATTTAATTAAACCGCAGTTTTTTCCCAGTAACTTCTTCGCCGACAAACACTTATTTTAGGTGATTAATCCGGCAACGAAACTGGATATGACGGCTTTACTTAGTTTTCAGGGAAAATTAGAGAAAAAAACGGCATTTTCGCAAGTGCTTAACGTTATGTACAAATGCTTAATAAAATCATGGTTTTCATGAGTCAAATGAAAAACCTGATAAGTGAAAGAATCTGATGTACGGAATGAAGACAAATGTTGTCATCACCATTTTTCCACAGATTTGCTAGAGACGTGAGGTTCGCTTTTTTCTTGCTGTCCCTAAATTTTCATTTTTCTTACCTTATACAACTTGATTTCGAGAAAATGTCGAAAATAATTTATTTGGATTCACCCACGACGTGATGTACGATTGCGCCGGCAACCGCATAGGCCATAATCCGTTCTAGAAGATTAACATAATAAAGAACATAATTAAAATAAATATTGAGAGGCATAATATCCTTTACTTGAATAAAACCGGTTCGGTAATATAGTCTACATTGCTTCGCTCAACTGATTAGCCCACGATGCGATGTACCAATGCATCGGAAAATGCATGAAAGACCCCTGTGCAGAACATGAACTTAGTAGCAAACATAATATAGGCATATTTAGAGATATAATCATAATTTAATTACAAAACCATTTTAATTTGTTTCCCCATAGATTCGCACACGACGTGTTGGACGACTGCGCCGGCAACCGCATGGGCCAGAACCTGGCTTGGTACGGCAGCACCTGGGGCACCGTGGACGACGACCTCGCTGCGCATGTGCAGAGATGGGATGCGGAGAAGGCTGACTATGATCTGGCGACTGGAAGCTGTAGTGCGGTGTGCGGACACTACACTCAATTAGTTTGGGATGATACCACAAAGGTATAGTTATTCAGGATTTACTACATCTATAAGCGTATAGGGATTGGGGAGGGAAGGGAGTTGACAAGAGATGGGATGCGGAGAAGGCAGACCATGATCTTGCGACTGGAAGTTGTAGCTCCGTTTGTGGGCATTATACTCAACTCGTCTGGGATGATACTACCAAGGTATAAGGATTGATTTAATCAGAAGGGGGAGGGGGTAGGGGATAGAGAGAGATGGGATGCCGAGAAGGCTGATTATGATTTGGCAACTGAAAGCTGTAGTGCAGTGTGCGGTCATTATACTCAACTGGTGTGGGATGACACTACTAAGGTACATGTTTCATGATTTGTTGTAGTCTATATAAGGGAAAGGGAGGGGTAGAGATGGGATGCGGAGAAGGCCGATTACGATCGAGTCACTGGAAGTTGTAGTGCCGTGTGCGGACATTATACGCAGCTAGTCTGGGATGATACCACAAAGGTATGCCTGAGAGTTAGCAACGTATATTGAGGCTGGGGCGGGATAGGGGATGGAAAGAGATGGGATGCCGAAAAGGCTGATTATGATTTTGCGACTGGAAGCTGTAGTGCCATGTGTGGGCATTATACTCAGTTGGTGTGGGATGATACTACTAAGGTATAGTTATTCAGGACTTACTACATCTATAAGGGTATAGGGATTGGGGAGGGAGCTGAATAGAGATGGGATGCGGAGAAGGCCGATTATGATCTGGCGACTGGAAGTTGTAGTGCTGTGTGTGGACATTATACTCAGTTGGTGTGGGATGACACTACTAAGGTACTTATATGGTATAGCATATATAGCATATATAGGGAGTGGGCTGGGGTAGAGATGGTTCGCAGAGAAGGCTGACTCTGGTTTGTATGTGGACATTAAAGTCGGATGGATTCTATTATGATTGGGTAGATAACCATACATTTAAAGGGAAGCTTGAGAGATGGAGTTGCAGAGATTAATCACGAGATGAGACGCAGGGAATTCTAATGGATGCCAACGTTAATCTATATTTGTTTTAAAAAATCCTTTTGATGTAACTTATTTAAGATGGTTAAGTAGATATACACAGGGAATTTACAATGTAAAATCAGTACAAATAACATGTGGTGTCATCTTGTATTGCATCAGGTTGGCTGCGGCTACAAGAACTGCCAATCGCTGTACAACTTGGACGGCAGTCTGCAGAAGGACTTTGGATCCGGAAGTGCCTGGCTCCTCGTATGCGACTACAGTGCCCCTGGTCAGTTCACATGACATCTTTATATATTAATAAATCAGATAATTTAAATTTTTGAAAATAACTCAAATAAATCATATGATAATCGTGTAGAATCTACAAGAAACTCCCATATAAAAAAAATAACGCATAATTTTCTTTTCTGAATTGGTCACTATATATAATGGTTTTGAAGGTTAAAGTAATGATCAATAAGTCGTATTCTAATTATAAGGAGGACTTTGTTAGGCATCCGTTGTGCTCATTTCAAGAAAACCATATGATCTGGCTATTCAATTCACTGGTATAAAACTGCATTTAGGTCATTACAGGCTCTGTGAACTTCGTTTTTGTTTTCGAGCAAAGGGCGAGTACCCTTGAATGCGTTTGTTTTGTAATAGCTGTTAAGTTACATCGCCATATATTGAGCTATTCTTCTTTTGAAATAGGCAACTACTACGGCCAGAAGCCCTACGATGACCAATACGTCGAGCTGGTTGACAACATGGGAGCACAATGCACCCAGTGGGTCTACCAATACTGCAATGACGCCATGTATGGAGCCTGGGCCAACATGGAATGCGCTCTTACATGCTCTACTATGTAAATGGGGCAGTATGCGCTCATACAGAGCAGCTGCTATATGATGACATGTAATGTAGACCAAAGAAAGTATGAGAAGACTTAGTGAATAAAACTAAATTTATAGTTTTTAATTTAATAGTTTAATGGGTTTATTGTTTTAGAGCACAATGTCAAAAAGCTACAATCAAAATTCATGTTGATGGAATGATTTACAAATGTTACTGAAATTGTGTTGCTTTGTGTTATTTCTGTTTATTCGGGATTTATATTCAACAATATTTGTCAATAAATACAAAATAAATCTTACTTGTTATTTTACTAGATCGGTAAAAACACTATTTACAAAAAACAAATCTGATTCATTTTTGTGACATTGAATAGCTTTAAATAGCTTTAGCCGCGGACACATAATATTCTTAAACAGCAACACGATTATGTATACAACTTTTCACCGGGTTTCTCAAAATATCAAGACATATGACTAGAACCCAACAGATTACATCAAGCTACATTAAACTTTTATTGAATCGAAAATGGATTCAAGTAGTTCTTTACAAGGGATGAACTCATTGGATCACATTGGAGCAGGGAAATGCACTATTAGGAAAAGTATACTTCAAAAAATTAAGTGCCTTAAGTAAAACAACATACTTAGTTGAGTAATTTAAGAACCTTATTAGTTTCTCAAAGGGTTATCCTTTTGTTAAATGAAAGTTTTTTTTTTGGCATTGACTACTCTCATTGAATTACAGACGAACGCGAAAATATGCATCGATGGTTGCTTTCGTGAAGCAAGAATTTTCTATCAAGCAGTTTTACATTCATTCATTTAATCAAACCATTTACACAACATAACAATATCAATGAATCAATCGATAATCAACTGCAGCCTTATCAATAACAAGCAATCTTCCCGCTTTACTTAACCAGAACATAACACAATTACCCAATTTATAATTAAAATATTCTGAGTAAACAATTGATTCATGTTTAGAAAAGAAACATGAAAAAGTTATCCATCGAAAAATGCACAGTAAAATTTCGAAAAAAAAAGACGAGGAATCGTTCGCCTGATTTCCTCTCGAAATAAAATATGAATCCAAATTAACTTTAGGAAAACCATGAAAACAATAAACCATATGAACAAAGTTGAAACATCACAAACTTTTCAATAAATAAGGAGTTTGCCGCGACGGTGCATGACTATAGCCTGACCAGTAGAGAACAATAAATACTGAATATAGGCAGTAACACTCTTCACTTATATATAATAACTAATAAACTCATTTAAACTACAAAAGAATAATCATCGTAACCAACAATAATTAATATATTAACAACAGGTTTTCTCCAAAAACAAAACAAAAAAAAACATATTTACAGAATACACTTGATTATTATATCTTTAAACTCAAATCTTGAATACAAAATGTGGGACAACGTCTTAGTAGCAAGTTATCTATACGGTAGATTTTTTAACGATTTACAAGTGGGATATATTTCCTAATTACGCATTTATATGCATGATTTATAACGTTTTATGAATTTCTATTTTTAGCGCAGACGCTATTGTATACATATTAATGCGAATTATTGCATTTTTTCAATAGTTGAATCTAATAAAACCTGCAAGACCTGCAAGATATATACATTGTATATAAATATTCAGCCAATAAGCAACTTAAAATCGCTCGAACCGCAATCTAACAAAGTTCATATCGAGTCAAAACAATATACCCGGTACAGAATAACCATTCTCAACCGAAATCAATCTTGACAAAGTTGTTCAAACGCATCTATTCGTTTCGCCAACGAACTCAACTGGTTTAACATCTGTGACTGCGTACTACTGTTACTTGTGCTACTACAACTAGTGCTGTTTGGAGATTGGATGTGATGATGCGCACTTTGTGATGACGTCAGCACACTTACGTCACTCATCTCCACTTCCGGGACAATCTGGGCACTTTCGACTATAAATAGAAACACACGTCGCGTTAACGCTTAAAATAACAGAATAAGCAATAATAAATAATGACGATTGTCACCAAAGGTATCACCGTAATAATTGGACAATAAAAATAAATTATAAAAAAAAGTTTATTTATATTCTTAAATAATGCAATAAAATAATACCGGAAGGGTCCTTATCAAAATTAGTCATTGGCCCGAGGGATAGTGAATAGTTATGCTCAAGCCCAACGGACGCGGGCATTACTATTTCGAGGGTTAATAACCATTTGAATTGGGTCCTTTCGGGTATTATTATTTCTTTTATCACATGAAATTCAAGTACGACAGTAGGAAATATAGCGGGTCATAGCTAGCGGGCAATATAACTATTGACATTGCCCGCTAGCTATGACCCGCTATATTTCCTACTTTCCCACGGGATATTTCATCAAACATGTAATAAAACAATATAATAGGCATAATACCCGAAGGGGTCATATCAACATGGTTATTGACCCGAGGGAAGGGAATAGTAATGCCCAAGCCCGAAGGGCGCGGGCATTACGAGTCCCTATCCCGAGGTTTAATAACCATGTTGGTATGGATCCTGAGGATTTTATTCCTTTTATTACATGAAAATAATTTTTGAAAATTTGAAATATTCAGGGCCGCCATTACCAGGCAATATCAGAAGTGATATTGACCGGGTGATATTGCCCCGTATTTTGCGTCAGCCATGTAATAAACCTGTATATAAAAAGCATTGATACTTCTGGTACAATTAGTGCGCTTTCTTCATCATAAAAAGTAACATGATGCTTTTTAATATCAAATGCGTAATAATGAAAACAAATGTTCAGGACTGACGACGAAAAAAATGTTTTGTAACAAAGAAAATAAGTTTTTTATTAACTTAAAATATAGAGTAATACTTATTCTTTAGATCTCACACATAGGTTTGTCAAATAGAATGCTAATGATACAGTTATGACCTCTATCCAACTCATATTTACCGGGTTCCCTAGCCTGTAGACTGAGCTGAGACACACGCGTTGGAGATTCAAACTGTACACCGAGCGTATCGGCGTGGAATCGAATGTCCAGTCCCATTCGTTTGGAATCTGTGAAAGGCCAAACAAAAATAGATACACAGAGAAGTAGTTAAACAGAGGATAGTTTTGCAGACACAGATGCTAACATATAAAAATAATGTAACGGAGCAGCCAGGATAAAGCGAATCTTCGCGATCATTGGCGGGTTATTTCAGATATCTACGTATAATGGTGCGTTCAGCGGGACTTTCCGTCTGCGTCTGCGGAATTTAAATTGGTATAAAACAAAGTAAACCCAGCGGTATTAATTCCGCAGGGATTACTAGTCACTATGTTTTATACCAATTAAAATTCTCCAGACGCAGACGCAAAGTCCCGCTGAACGCACCATAAGGCACTCAATTATGAAACTTTATTTGTTTGAGGTGACTCTACCTTGTCTTATGTTCTCTTTCAGAAGGTTGTAAGTAATTTCATTTCCGGTCTGCTCCAAATCCTGAAATAACTCCTTCAAGTCTTCTGAGGCCACAGAATCTGAATCTAAAACATAATAACATAATTTGAAAATCAGTGCAGAAGGTCTTTACATACAAGTACCGTAATTATGCGCATAAAATATGCACCCGCGTTTAATACGCAGCCCGACTTTTGCCCTCAAAATGTCAAAATATCTATATTTCTGCATTTAATACGCACCCCGAATTTGGAAAAGTATTGCTCTATTTTTCGCTTAATTTTTAGTTTTGACCATATGAAATTTACATCCCAATTATAGAAAATCCTCGCAGAATCGATTTTTCAAGTATCATAAAATTTTGAATGTTAAATATGCGGTATTCTGTTATTACTATATACGCAAATGATAGACAGATGTACTACTCAAGAAAAAAATCATATGAAAATATTCATGTCCGATGTTTCCGTATATAACACGTACCCCGACTTAAGGCCTGATCTGCGAAGAAAAAATGCGTATTACACGCGGTAAATTACGGTACATGTACTGTAGGTATGAAAGCAAAATCGATACTGCTTTGGGGTGTGATCTATCAGCGCGCTCTCATTTTATAATATTTTTAGAAATAGTTTTGATCTTATACAAAAGTCTATACTTTCTTCAATATATTAAAATGCTCCATGAAACAATCTAATTAATTTGAGTTTTTAAAGTATATTTTTTTCATATACATGGTGTATACGAGTATCAGTCACAAAAATATTATTTTATTCATATTATGACAAAGATCATTTAAATTAAACAAAAATACATACGAAACGAATAAACGTGACCCGCTTTCGGTTGGATAGGCTTTGAATTCGAATCCTTTCGTGGAGAGACCGGAACCTCTTGAACTCCGAACGAGGCTTGACTTGACGGAACCTACAGATTCAGAGGTTACTTAGCATAATAATTGCATATTACGCGAAGACAAATTGCCTTTATGGTGATAATAAGGTAAATCTATATAGTCAATTTCAACATGTTTCCGCAAGTAGGAATAAAATATTTTAAAAGTTCCACCTTTATAAAGTTCCACCTGTTTTATTTTCATTTGCAGCGAGTTAAATTTTGCTTCTAACGTACTTTGAAGGCCTTATTTTACTAGATAGGTAAATGTGGGGTTGGAATTATTTTTCAATGAATTGAGTACCCAATTTTAATTTGCAATATATCGTTCTAATTAAAAGTCAACGGAACATTTGTTTAAAAACATATCTTAAATCATAAAGGCACTAGATATATAACCTATCTTACTGACCTGACTTGGCTGAGGAGAAGTGAGTTTTGTGGCTGTCTGGGACGTTTCATAGCCATAGAGATATCTGACAAAAGAAGTCACCCATTTATAGTTAATCTAGGAGTATTCCCAGTTCGCTTCATTATGAGATTATTTAAGCAACCAAAGGTTGTACCAAAAATTCACTGAAAAGGCTATATCAAAATGTTACCAAAATTACTCAGAGGAGGTTATACAGGTCATCAACAAAAAATGGGTCACAAAATAAACGAGTTGTAGAGCCTATTATATTTGTCTTAAACCAAAATGTTTTTTTTAACTAGAAGGTCAGTGACCTTGGATCCCCCGTGAACTTCAACAATTCGTAGATGCAGGATGGTCAGTTTTTACTGAAATTAACTTTGGAAATAACGAACTATTTTGCGAGACAAAAACAAGATCATGTGATGAAAGAAAAATCAGAGTAACATCTTGCATCATCGCTCACTTCTTTCTGAAGACATCTCTTGAACTGACGAGACCAGTTGGCAAAAGTATCCTCAAATTAAAGAAAATATGCTTTGATAAGCACGAGCTCATATAGCACATCCAAAATACTTTTGAGAGGCAACCAGTGAAGCAAACAGATCATTTCATTGCATTAAATTATGCTTATATAAGCACATCTCAGATACTTTTGAGACGCAGCTGACAAGGCTAGTGAAACAAATATATCATTTAACTTACATAGCAAATATGCTTATATAAGCACGATTACTTTTGTAAGCCAATTCCAAATGCACCAGGCTCCCCAGATAGGTGTTAACACATCTCTATTAATTTACTGATTAAAATGCCGATATAAGCATGATTGCTTATAAATATGCTTATATAAGCATGATTGTTTTTGAAATCACACGCAAAATGTTTAAAGAGGGCAGCTGAAGAGACAAGTGAAGAAAGAACATCATTTCACTTATCTAAAAAAAAATATGCTTATATAAGCATGTTTGCTCATATAAGCACATACCACGTACTTAAATGATAATATCTTATATTTTCACCCACATTTCCTCATCTGAATATGAACTTTTCGCTACTTTTCAAAGTACTCCAAAATGTTCAACTGATCGAGATGAAACCATGACGAGACACAACTTCAGACCTTGGTTTATATTTGTATTAAATTTAAAATCCCTGACTCAATTCCTTCATACCAAACTCGCGTGCACAAAGTACTTAACATCAGGTGAAAATGTTAAAATCGACAATTTTTAAAGTGTTCCAAAATCGACAATTTCCAATCGATCCAGATAAAACCTTGACGAGGCACGAATTCAGACCTCATATTATACGAGAATAAAATTTGAAAGGTCTAGCTTAATTGCTTCATACCAAACTCGCCTGCACAAAGTGCTTGGCATCTGAGAAAATGTTTAAAATCGACAATTATTAAAGTGCTACGGAATCGACAATTTTCAACCGATTGGGATAAAACCTTGACGAGGCACGATTTCAGACCTTGGTTTATACGTGTATAAAATTTGAAATCTCTAGCTCAAATGCTTCAGACCAAACTCGCCTGCACAAAGTGCTTGGCATCTGAAAAAAGTTGAAAATCGACATTTTTTAAAGTGCTCCAGAATCGACAATTTTCAACCGATCGAGATAAAACCTTGACGAGACACGACTTCAGACCTTGGTTTATACGTGTATAAAATCTAAAAGCTCTAGCGCAACTCTTTCATACCAAACTCGCCTGCATAAAGTACCCTATATCAAGCGGGACAGACAGACAGACGGACAGAAAGACGGACAAGCTCAACCCTATATCCCCTCGTTTTCACGGGGGATAAATACACGCTGAACTTCCCCAAGCATTTATGATTGGTACCTTTGATAGAACTTCTTGGCATGGCTACTCGTGGATCCGACGTCATTAAGAAGAAGTAGATCCTTGCACACTTCCGCCCATTTACGCGATGACGTCACCTGGGTATTCGTAAACTAGTGCATCAGTACAGTGAAACATCATGGTTTAGAAATGAATTTGGCGCATCTTAATAATTTAAGTTAGCAGTTTCCTCTTTGCCTACAATCGATAGGCCAAATAAGCGAGATTTCTACTAGGGCTTATGCATTGTAAGAGCCAAAACAAAACAAGTGAAACGTGTATCATATTAGATATTTTATCTTTGAACACAAAATGCCAAGAGAAACAAAAACAACTGTTGTCATTATTTATTATTATTTTGCTAAGCTTTGATTTTGTATAAAAATACAGCTTGGTATTTGAATATATTTGTTTGTCTACAATGTCCAAAAACTCATATCATATCATACATGTACTTAATCACTAACCTCTTCAAATCCCCCTCTCTCCCTCACGGCCTGGTACAGCTGCAAATAAGACACGGGCACCTCTCTCCAACAAGGCGCTGGCGGCAAAATTGATTTTTGTTGGTCCTTGTGGAATGCCTTCAAACTGCGTTCGAACTCACGTTCGTTCGATGCAAATCGCTAGGCAAAAAGGAGATAGAGAGCAGGTGTTACATGTTATTGTTAATGAACATTGAAATTATGTTTTAAATGAGCCTTACTTCATGTTAAAATCAAATTGTAAGACAATGCTTTGATGAATTTAAAGTCATGTTGGTCGTTTAAGTGTGTGTTATTATCTTGATTTAGTAACGCAAAGTATTAATAACCTGATTAATTGAAACCCTCATTCTCAGTTATCATGATTAGCCAGGAACGTTTATTTTTGTACAAACATTTGGAGTAAGCCACCTTTTTGCTTTACCCCTATCTTAGATACAATATGCATTACTCCTTAAACCATACCTCTAGATCGCTGAGAAACTTCTCTTCCTTCGATCCGCAGACAAGCAATGACTTCTTCTTGTATAAAGACAGATTCGACTTCGGCGAGGTCCACACGGAAGCCGGACCCAATCGCTGCTCTTTCGTTTTCAACTTTTTCGACAAAAGTTCCTCTTTTATCCGTTGATCTGTCTCTTGGGCGATTTTGTCAATATATTTAGATGGATTTTGTTTCGTGTGTTTCGGTTTGTTGCTTTGGACATTACTGACTTCAGGCCTTTGAACTTTTACTTTGGGTTTCACTATCAATTTCTCTACTTTCGTACTGGCTTTCGGTTTCATTTTCGGGTTCACTTTCGATTTAAAATTTTGTTTCACTTTCGGCTTTTCTTTTGATAGGGCACGCACCAAGTGTTGGCTCTTCTCATTTGTACACATGCTTAGATCCTCTTTTGCTCTATTTTCCTTGTCTGACAATAAAGAGTATGAATATCAAATATATGTGTATATTGAGGTAACATCAGATACTAGGCAATATTTACCTGTAGATACTTCACCCTGCTAACGAAAAACAAAAAAAAAAAAAAAAAAAAAATTTAAAAA
>LQRL01070272.1:2123-23391 GCA_001703475.1 Hydroides elegans
CAAAAAGGAAGGTGACAAAGCGGAGGGGGAAGCGAAAGGTGACGAGAAGTCATGAGGACAAACATGTATTGAGTTGATTGGTTCATAACCAGTGGAGAGGAGATTGTGGAGGAATATTGTTAGTGAGTTTTATGTAGTTCATCAATCAACACCACTCATACATACGTCAACCTACGAAACGTTTGCATAGAAATCTCCAGAAAAACACTTTTCGTGAAAGACACGGAGCTATTTATTTGTGTTCAAATTTGCATTTTGTTACATGGGGAAAAAGGGGGAAAATAACTAGATTTCGCTTCAATTAAAGGTTATTGCATCGCAGATCATGTCATTAAGAAGAGTAGCTTCTCGTTTCTTTGAATCTATGATAAGTTTATGTATTTATCAGATAAGAACAATATCTTTCTATTTGTCGTATTAGATTGATCAAGTTTTTAAATTGATTTAAGAAGTAAGTAAAAAATAAGGAACCGTTAGAAGAGCAACAGATATGATTTAGCGATTGGAAATACGTAACGGTAAAGGTTTATAAAAAATCTGTTTTGATACGCAAACTATAATACGCGGGAGTTATTGATCTGTGGTAAGTCGTTATTTGAATTGTTGATATGCGTATGCTATACATATTTGATCGATAGATTTAAGGAATGCATTTAGCAAAATTTGATTCATAGAACTTTGTGCATTATTTAAAATACATCGCTAATGTTTCCCTTCGCTATGTTCGTTTTGTCACTATGTAATTTAACTTTTATGTTGTGCTTAGAAATAAATATTGAATCTGTCATAAAGTTGTTTTTATACTATCACTCCTCTTTCTTTTTGACTTATATTATCTCCTGTTGGTATCATTTCACACATGCCATCCTTTGTACTTGTATATTCAAATCATATACAATAGAACCTCGTTAACTCGAGCACAGTTAACTCGAATTACTCGAAGTCCCATCTCTTATAAGTTAATGATATAAAATAACGGTTTACTCGAATTCACGGAAAACTCGAGGTAAATCTGAAGTCCAGAGGACCTCGAGTTAACGAGGTTCTACTGTATATGTTGTAGGGTATCTATTCGGTTAGGGCAAGTATACTTACCCTAGGGTAAGTATACTTGCCCTGATTTTTTAGGGTAAGTATACTTGCCCTGATATTTTTCAGGGCAAGTATACTTACCCTGGTTTTTGGCCTTCCAAAAATGAAAGATACCCTAACTTGGTATGTCAATTATATGCACAAGTTATTCATGGGTGAGTGAGTTAAACGTTTCGCTTTGTGAGTGGAACCTATTGATCTGATTATTAGCTTAACTCCGTACGCAACAGTGGTGTTTGACTTGAATAGTTTCAGAGTTGTTTATAGTAGAATAATTGCAATTTAAAATCAGTGTGTAGACATTTAACACGATTGGCCTTTGTTCTGAAGGGCATTATAGTGAATCATCATACAAACAATGTTACATTTGTATTAAAATAATTTTTATCTTTAAATGCCAACACATGTTGAGAAACTCAAGTAAAACTTGTATGTTATTGCATAAAAGCTCTCATAAAAAACTATAACAAATTGTCAATATCTTCCATGCATTTATTCTCTATATTCGTATACATTTGAATAATCGATTTAATTTATTACTACTAAAAAAATCAATACATCTGTAGACGAAAGTCACACCTGCACGCTAGATGAATAATTTCCCTTACCTTTACTCATTTTCATGACAACATGTACGGCTAATGTGACAACGTGTGCTCGGGAACATTTGCAGATTTAAAAAGATAATACATAATTATTTGCATAAAAGTCATATTTTTGCCAACACACCACTACGTCCAATGACATTTAAACGACATATTTATTTTCAAAAGTAACATCTACTTCTTAATGATTCATGACCACCAATTTTACTCATTTTTATTTCTACACGAAAGGCCCTAGCGAAATGCTTAATGTCGGTAGCAAGTCGAAATGATCTACTTATTGATCCGGAGCAAACCGCTCTACTCATCGAGGCGAAGTGTTCGACTCACTAAGTAACCAATAGTAATCACTCTATGGGTGTTTTAGTAATAGAATGATTAAACCTTCAATTTCAATTGCAATCAATAATCATTCACACAATTGCTATGAGGAGCGAAACGTTCTACTCACACTAATCCAGCGAAACCTTTAATTCACTCACTCAATTGAATAACTCGTATGTTTATACCAAATCAGGGTATCTTTCATTTTTTGAAGGCAAAAGACCAGGGTAGGTATACTTGCCCTGAAAAATATTAGGGTAAGTTTACTTACCCTATCACAGTTAGGGTAAGTATACTTACCCTAGGGCAAGTATACTTACCCTAGGGCAAGTATACTTGCCCTAAAACGAATAGATACCCTGTGACATATATATGTTAAACAAATTGTTTCTATATACATTGTATTTATAATTGATTAATATTTCGCTCACTCTTTTGGCGATCGCAAGAAAGACTATTTAAGACCCATAGACTATTTCATAATCAGATTATGAAATTAATCTTCACTAACAAATAGTCATAGCAGGCGAATATGAATATCAAAATGTTGCAAAGCATATACATTTTTCGATATATTTCATTTACCTGCAGTGGTTGAATTCATGGTTGCTAGCTCTTTGTAGTCACCGGAAGTTCATCTGGACTACAATTCAGATTTATTACAAACTTCGATTTATCGCCCTCGAATCGCTGCCCCTCATGTGTTCTGCCATGCTTATTTTGAGTTTATGGGTGGGGGTAGAGACATATTTGATTTAAAGTTGAAAAGACAGAAAAAAACATTTCACTCAAATTGATTTAAAACTGTGTTTATAACCAAGTATAATTATTTTTGACCACCGACCCTTGAAAAAAAAAAACACTCGCAAAAATGTGCATCAATCACATCATAATTACGTTACATTAAGGCATAGGAATTATGTAACATTCGACATCGAAGCGACGCAATATTATCGTCACGGACGTCGGTACATGACATTAAATTAGTAAAATCATTTAAACGTCACAGCGTTGGGTAGTGATAAACCCCCTCTTCGAAACGTCCTGTTTTACGTCGAGGAGTTTTTGAGTTCAAATAGAGCATCGCACAATTATTTGGTGTCACACCATCATGACTTAGAATTATATTTTCAATACGTGACCAATTATCATATCTGGTGTTTGAACTGTATATTTCAACATCTCTCTTTAAGAAAATGAGCAACTGATTTTAATTTTCTTTTTTTTTCTGGTCTGTATTACCTTTAAATCTAAGAGATAATGTTTATGCAACAAAAAGTTATTACAGGCATCCCTTTAAGCGTTGACCAAGCCATGTTTCTTTCGGTTTTATTGGCAGGGAACCTAAGGGGCCACCTACTCTGTTATTTACAACAATAAAAAAGAATCGTAAATATGTTCTTAGATAAATTTTTAAAAGGGTCCTAAATTACACCAATCCATTTAGAATCTATTTATTTGTTTGTAATTAAATTCGAATCCCTAGTTTGAAAATGTGGTTAGACATTTAAAGTGAAAAGTCATAACATTTTAACTTTTTGCCGTTACAGCGTTTAGTTATTGTATACCATACATCATCTAAATAATGAAAGCAGTTTGGCTATTCGGGAAAATATAAGGCGAATAAACCAAAATGACCCTTCTTTGAAAACAATGTCATGCTTTA
This sequence comes from Hydroides elegans, assembly GCA_001703475.1. Classification (NCBI taxonomy): domain Eukaryota; kingdom Metazoa; phylum Annelida; class Polychaeta; order Sabellida; family Serpulidae; genus Hydroides; species Hydroides elegans. Next base: position 5,811 of record LQRL01070272.1, read on the forward strand.
TCATGAACTGTGTGGGTAAAACAGAGATGAAGAGTTACACTAATAGTATTTTGGATACAAGAACATAACTGCCACTGTAGTATTGCTCCAAGGAGAGAATCCAATAATCTATTCGTCACAAAATACAGATTTTGTAACGACTTAGACTGACTTTGTTAATTAAAAATATACTGGAAAAATTGTGAGGGCTATGCGAAAATTGTAAGGTGCCGGATATGTGGGATACGTAAATTATTTTCTTCTTCAGTTATTCATATTAAAATATGTCATTGAAGTATAGGTATTTAATAAGTATAGAATGATACTTTTTTTCTTTGATTTTATTTTACAACTTAGCTTTTAGGTTATTTGTTAAACTATCCAAAGCAAATAGATAGATGTAGTAATAAATTGATATATTTATATATATAATTCATTCGTCGCACATAAAATAGCTTTGGAATGTTATGAAACAAAGTAAGTTACACACATATGAAGGACACTCAACGACCTAATTTAAGTGTTAATTTGAACTAAAACCACTTGATTAATTAAAATATACAATGCATAATCAAATGAGGAAAGAAAATACAACAAGGTGTTCTTTATGTATATAGCCTATCGCATTGCGTTCATCTAGGTAGCTAGAATCGGGAATAGAACACCTTTTGTGAAAAATGAAAAACGAAATACTTATATATTTTATCGGATTTTGATATTTCATTTAAGTAAGCCTAGCTATGTATCTCTGAATCAAATAAAAATCACTATTAAGAATGGCTTCGTAAACAAATAGCAATCTAATGAAAAGGTTGTTCCTTAAAGATTTGTAGCTAGATCGTGATTTTGGAAATATTTTATCTAGAACAATTTTGAAAAGTAACACCTTTTCTGAGGAACACCTCGTTGGATGCTGTTCAAGCATCACTATATAATGCAATTTGTTAGCTTTATCACCATTTGAAATAGTGCAACAAAATAAACAAAAACTTAAACACCTCAAAAAAAAAAGAAAAATAAACATTTCGTAAAAAAGATGATAGAGTAAAACAATATTGTATGGCTTTGTTTTTCTTATATAAAATAAAGAATATATAATCATATTTTATTCATTTGTAACTTATTAAGTAAAAATAATCAAAAGGGATATAAAAATAAACGCATAATATTCCATTTCACATTGTGACATCCAATGCCATTTAGTTCTATGGCCCTTGATGCAATTTTCACGACGCCCCTCAGCTTATTAATGACGAGTGATGCCATCAAATCGCAGCAGCGGACGCTGCGAAAAGAGACGCTTGATGTGTTTAGTCACTTTGCATATTTTGCTCGCGTTAGATGAGGATTCGTTTTTGGTGCTCAAGCAATTACTTAACAATAAGGTGTTTTACTATGTAGAGGTTTGCATACATTGACGTTGTGTGTCCATCTAGCATGACTTTATAATAGAAATAGTAGATTTAATGCATGGAACTCTTCATTTTGATAAAAAAATATTGTTCGGTTCTAAGAGTATGTGTTAGCAGATTTGATGGATTTGTAAACAATTTAACACAGTTTCCTAATTCAATCTCATGTCATCATTAGGGTTAGATGATTCATATGGCATAATATCTAGATAAATCTGTTTTACGCCTCTATTTGTCAACATAAACATCCCGGAAGTAAACCTGTTAAACGCACCCACCCACCCTTTTTTCATATGTATCTTACCGTCACGGTGAAATCTCGTTTTTTTTCACCGCATCCCCGTGTGCGCTCCATTAGCTACGTAAATGCGTGTAAATGCTTTGGCCTCAACTGTCACATGAACTAAGAGAAAACGATTAATAATTAATAACTTTTGTTTTAGCGCTAATGATATGAGCATAGTGAGCGGATATGGGCGGAAGTTTCGTTAAAAAATTAGGACTTCATGAGTTTTCATAGTTATTTCAAATGATATTCGTTTTGCATATTATGGTCAGAGATGTTAGTTTAATCCGGTAGCTGCAAAACATCCGGGGCAAAATATCTAACGTGAAACTTATAAAACATAAACACATTTAAAATCTGCGATATTCTCAGGGACGTATTTGTTTGTTCTCAGTGGCATCGTAATATTGTCGCAATTTACAATCAAAAGCCGCCATCCACCTGAATATTTTATGAAGACTCAAATGCATCAAAGTTAGTTTTCCTCATTTATGCAATTTATGAAATGACGTTAAAATTGCTCCCTTTATTTGTCCCATTTCTTTTGTTATTGTTTGCCACAGGCTTCTCTGGACATTTGATTGTCCAAATCATAAGCAATTACGCACAGATAGAGATAGAGAGAGAGAGAAATAGAGAGATTCATTCTTGTTTTTGCCTTGTTTTTGCCTTTATTTCTTATCATTTAAAAATCTATCTTTTAACAAATATCGCTATTATTAGTAATAATATCGCTATTATTAGTAATAATACAATAAAATAAATCTTGTAAAAATCTCGTCGATGTTAATATAAAATGTCATTAAACACAGCTTACTTTATTTAGAAAGTTATAAAAACTTGAAAAACTTAACATATTTGAGTTTAAAAGTATAACATAAACTAATACAATATATGGCACACTGTCAGTGGACAGCTTTTTGTAATCAATTATTCGTCATATTACCACTCAGAGTTAGTCAAAGAATTATTATTTATTGTTTAATATGTAACAAATCAGAAAAAGAATAGAAAAGATCAAGAAAGGACTAAAGAACTTCGTGACAGAATACGACCACATGACAGTGAAGTAAGTGGTAATAACAATGAGTTTCCCGAACCCCAATTCTCTCCTAAATTGCCTCAGGGTTGGTCATATACTGTGAAGCTGCCGCAACAGTTTTGAATAAGTTGATCAGATGTAACACGTGCTTGATGTCTTTAAGGTTTGGGTTGGGTAAATAAGTAAAAGTGTATTTGTTTCTTCATCGAACATTTTTTTAATGCATTTTGTCTATTGGCATTACCTAAGATAAAATTATTATATGATGTATCCCAACAAAGTAATATTGGCTTAACTACATAATAGGTTAACACTATAATCAAATCATATGTAATTTTATGATCTCTTCCCTCCACAGGATACAAACATTGTTTTGCGAATCAACCTTCAGGTTAAGATCAAACAGTTGCATAACTACATGACAGGATGAATCGAATCCAGGGATGAGTGGGCAGGGAGGTAGGATCTAGGGGTAAATATATAGTTATAAGTAAAGGCTGTAGTGCATTCATGTATGAATGATGAATGTTTTTCGAAAAGGATATCACAATTGTTAATGCATATTTTGTTTCTGATCGTAGTGGGAGATGTACCTTCACCAACAACCTTCATTAAATTAAATAGTGTATACGATTATTTCGCAATATATTCTTACATTATATAATGACATTTTTACCGTTGATATGATATTGTCTGGAGACAAGTCATAAGATTGGCATTGAAGTAAATTGCAAACCACTTAGGCAAAAGCTTGCTATTGCGTGTAAGGCCGTAGCATTTTGTTAGTGAAAAGCTCTTCTCGCCTCTTGATAATAAGTAAAAAACTTTATTTTCTACTATGGATTACCAGATAATACCATATCTCTCGCATGACCGGTAAAAAGTTAATGCCGCCAGTTGGCTGTTTGTGTCCAAGGCACAATTATGAATTGAGCGATCATGACTTAATTGCATACTTGATAAACGTTAAAGGTTCCAAAGCAGTTTAGATTTTGCATTTCATTGCTTAAGTGAATGAAGTGGAACACTAATAATAATAGAGTAACTGACGACGTTTGCATATTGTTCAGCGATTGGATTAACTAGACAAATATGCCTTCCCTTTACTGTACTCCCCCTGGTACGTAAACGAAAAAAAAAACCACTTAATTGATGTAATGGGACTAAGCTATTAGAAATTTGATTGTTTTATATTTTGCACGAAATCCGACAATTTATTCTATGCTAAAAGCGGATGTAATTTTAGGTGGACACAAACAATGCTTTATAGCATTATAATAGCCATAGGTCACAAATGTTACATCCTTAAAAGCTTTATATTCCAATACCAACGACGGGGTTCTCTACATAAGTCACACTTTTGTTCGGCTTACCTGAGATGGTCCTGCGTTTTTAAAAACCGAATGATTATGAATTAACGAATAAATATTGACGACGGTTTGTTTTTGATACTGAAAAATATTCAAGAGAGGAAATATAGCTAGGCACTTAAAGTACGGCACTACGAACGAGGGCAATCAACGGTGTATTCGGGTGAATGTTTATTCTTGCAGCAGCTCTTCCTTTTTTTAGAACAGAGCAAAGATTCGTTTTAGAAACTATTATTTAACTCCAGGATTAGCTTTGTAAGGATATCAACCGATTCAGATATATCTTAATTTAGTCACTTTCAACGAATCTGTGAGAAAATAATCTAATACACATGTGATTACTCACAATCTTTATTCTGGTAGGAGATTGCATATTTGCTTGCGGCAGCTTTTCTTGGTTTCTTGTTTGCAAATTCAGAATAAACATTTTGATGCAAATCAGCATACTTAGATGTTCTCAAAGATATCTGATCATCTTCCGCTGAATTATACATAAATTGAGATAGTTTTTTGCTAAATAAAACGATTAGTGCCCCTCTACGAAGGTACCCAAATTTAAATGCATATTTAAGTTATGTATTGAATAAAAAAAGAATCGTTCTTCATTTTAAATAATCATTTATTGGATATTTTATGGATGAATCACCACATTGTTTTTTTTTCACGTTTTATGCTTTATATAGATATTTGTAAGACTCTCTTGATAGATATCACTAAACTCTCATCATGATCTCTCCCTTAAACTGTCATCCCACTTTCTGTAACTACGTGTTGGCACCCACCCGAAACAAATCAAAAGCTGTGCAGATCCCCAATAATACACTACCCCTTCTCTCTCTAACGCGTTTAAGTCCCCGAGGGTTTGCCCTGCTGATAAATGGATGGGTCAATCTGTGATTAACATCTAATTTGTCATTCCTTCACAGCTCAAACTGGATTAACTTTAAGGTGTGGCTTGTCACAACGAATTGTTAAAGAACAAATAAACATGGTCTAGTTGTGAACGAATAAAGCAAATTCCATAGATGTTGCTATATTTTCTTGATAATAAGTTTTTAGATGTAACAATAACGACTAATTTATTGGTAGAAAGTATTACTTGACATTGCACAGTTTTTATCCCGATTATTGCATTGTTAAATACAAAATTGAATTGAACGTTTGGTAGAACAGAATGTGAAATGTAATAGTTTGTTTATTTATTCAATTTATGTTTGTTTCAACACATCATCTAGCCAGTCCCTGTCTCCAGCAACCGATTCAATACACTTTCCAAAGTTGCCACAGGTCGTGATGTTTATTATCTTATTAAATAATAATAGTTGCTATTCATTGAACATTTTAGAGCTTTTCTTATAATTATATCCTGGCAGAGAGTCGGAATTTTCGATTATTCAAATGCTTATTGGGTTATCATTTTTAATTGTTATAAATTGTCTCAATAAGCAAATTCAAATATAAAGTGATTCTTTTCATACAGTTTCATGCAAATAAAAAGGATATAAACTTTCAATGTTTAAATGAATGTTTTGATGTACACATAACTGCATCGCGGTGGGTGCTGAATATGTCGGCCCCAAGGGTCGTCCGTGCACGACGGTGACTGTTGTTTTGTGGTAACGGTTTCATTGCAGCTCAACTGATATAATGAAGTGTATTACGAACGCTCTTGTGACAATTCATTTCATACGTTTTGATATTATTTGTATGATTCTGTTTATTTTCAGTATTTAGTCCATTCATGTAAACCTTACCAAACATATTATTTCAAAATGAAGGTAATATTCTATATATGTTTTACATCTCCAATTCATAAGAAGCGCAGTTACTGCTATTGTGCTAGTTTAATTTGAGGAAACGAACTAATTATATTGCTTGATTTGATGACCTCAAGTCTTGACCCTGCTTCGCTTTTTATAATGAAAACATTCAATCATAAAATTCAGCCTTCAAGGTAATTGTTGAATTAATTACAAGGATTTTCTCATTTTCTCGAGTTATTTCAAGTCTAAACTAGTTTCAATATAAACCAATGGCGTTTACGATTCTCGTTAAAATTTCAGTTATTATGTTGAAATGTCGAATGCAAAAAGTGGTGTTATTCAAATGTTCATGTAAATTGTTCTGATTTATTTCTAATTGCAAAAATGATATTTGATTCAAGGATTTTAAAAAATGCAATGGTATATTATTGATCGACGGGAAAGTCGTACAGCGGTACTCGCGGCTAGTTAAACTCAAGCTAACTGCCCTCATAAGTGCGCTGTTTGATTCATTGTTTAAACATTTACAAATATATATTCTGTCTAGTTTTGTCGTCATATATTTGTTATTGAATCGTACGTTTTAGTTTATTATTCACATTCTCGTTTCTGTTATTTTGTTCTAAAGGCACTTGCTTTTATATACTTTTAATTTATTTGGTACAAATGTATTTTTCACATATCGTCTTTTTGGTTTAACTTTCGAAACAGGTCGAAATGGCTTATAAGCAGCATCGACATTTGTTCACCAGATTTCTTATATAGTATCAGTTATTGGATTTATGCTAAATGCTCAACTCAATTCAACAAATTTGTATATAGTAAAACGTGATGATGTTAATCGTTTTATGCGTTAATTACAAACAGTATATGATCAAATGTAGCAACCATAGCGGGTATTCGTATTTATGGTGCATACCCGAAATATCAACGCATTTCAATAAGATATTACTTAATTGGTTGACTAATCAAATGTACTTTGATTCGAATTATGTTTCCGAATAAAAATATATGCGTCAGTATTCACTTACACATGGGTAATTTACATTAACAATATTTTTTCACATTATGAGTGCATGCATCTAATGTATATTCATTGTATTTAAATAGTTTTCTATGCAGTTATAATATCTGACCAATATCAATTTATCTTCTAAATTTTGTAATCGTACTACAGTACAAGTATCACTCACTAATTTTACTCTAGCATATTATTAGCTTCATAACCAAATGGTATATCAGGAAAAATATTTTTGAAGATATACGCTTCATGTTATTTCATTGCATTGTTTTTTAATCACATATTAGACAGTTATCCAACTATATACAAAATGAACAAATGATATTTGGTTACACATTTGAGAATGAATCCATATAAATTGTTGAAGTGTCTCTTTGATGACGTATAAATCTTGTGGCTGCGACGTGCGATGGAGAAGGACATCGAATGGTTCTTGATTATTATCACCGGAGGCGATAAAGAAATCGCTTGACATCCTGAAACCACATCAACATAGCATATATTAATATCATAGGTTGAGTTGTAGAGGTTCAGATTCGACTACCTCAGATTTAATATATCGTACGTTTGATATTTTGAAAAAAAAAGTATTTTTTGATATATATTATATTTAATGTTTTATGTTATATTCAAAAGTTATATTATATTGATATTGATATTGTTATATTATATTGATAATAAAACTTAAAAGCATTGATCTTTTACTGACCAAACAAATAAATATATGTAATAATATAAATTAATAAAGTAGTTGAATATGGGTAAATATTGCTATATTGTCAAATGTTTATGTTGTGATATACCTTATTATTTGTTTAATGTCAGTAATCTGAACTATGAATAAATAAGCTTTTGTCTGCTTCAGTAAACGATATTACACATTTATGGTATCATCATTTGGTTTTCAACGATGAAAATTGTTCATAATCCGACATGTTTTTAATGTTGTATAGAGAGATGGTTCGAATGCGTATTTGATTTGTTTGATTAACTTTTCCTTTTTAAAATACTTAATTTAATAGAACAATGATATGATAGACAAACTGATTGGATAACAAATGATATACTTCCTTATTCGGAGTGAATTGTCATCTTCAAGGATACTGAACCCATTCAAATCACACTACTTCATCACATGGATTTCACCCAGATAACTGACAGAAACCTTCGTGCAACTAAGACTCACATTGATATGGAGCCTCGGCGGATCGCGCTCGCACCACAGCATTGTGCCCAGATTGGCCGTCTTGGCGAACTGCTCGTGGTATCCACGGCAACAGGAGGCTGAGCAGATCTCCAGACTGTTTAGGCGCTTCGGACCTCCCATACAGCAATTGAACTAGAAATAACACAGATATGCGTTTATGCAATTGATCGACAATTCAATCATTATTTATCGAAACATTAAATAGGTAACATTATTTATTCATTTGAATACATTTATATAGCGCTTAATCTGAAACAGCCCTAAGCGCTTTACAGAGACATAGTATGTTAGGTATGCAAGAATATGAAACTGAATAATACTAACATAACTGAAATAGATAATAGATAATGACATACATAAAAATAAAAAGAATGACTAGATAAGCATGATTAGCATTGAAACATATATGTTTTGATTGTTTTTTTTTAAACTGACTTTAGAACTAATACAGCGTTATGATACTGTAGATTATTCCATATGCGCGGTGCGAAATTTACAAAAGTATGATAACCAAAGTTTTATTTGGTCCTTGAACATAAAACGTGACATTTATATGAGGTCACGTATAGATGAACAAAACAACCAAATGTTTTCTGAAATACTCTGAGGCTCTACCATGTACACAGTTGTGAATAATGACTAAACAATTTAAAATTTGTTAAGGCGCCTTGGATCTCCGAAGCATTGATGCATTGATCAAGTAGCGATAATGATTCACGACGTGTAGATATATGTTTTCATAACTCAAGCAACACTTCTCTCACATTCCATTATAACTTAACACTGTATGGAATCACTCGAAATTGAAATAGCTCAACTTATGAGATGTGATTGAAAGTTGAATACAACTGCGTAAGACGGACATAATACAATCCAAGCATTCCGTGAATTTAATTTATATTGGTAAGGAAACGTTTGGATATGACAACAAAACAAGTTTTACAAAACACATACCTGGTCATCAGCGTAAGTTATCCATATGTGAATAAGACAAAATGTGAGCAAAACAAACAAAGAGTAGAGAGTGTATCCATGCATGCTGGCGACGAATATTTAGCCCTTTTAGCAGAAAACACTTTGCGCCCATTCCTTATATAGGGAGACAGTAGGCAATCATCGCCCTCCCTTAAGCTCATGCCTTATTGTCATAATGAGGTTTGAAGTGAATTGGTTAGCCGTGGGAAGATGGGAGACAAAAATATAATCAAATATTTACCTACAAAATGTTTTTTGCGACCCGCTTGCATTATACTCATAATACGATTCAAATAACAAGTTAAACTTACACTATTGGATTTGAATTTGCTTAATATTATTTTGATATGTTTTAAGAAATTTAGCATGAACCTCCGGAAATGCATTTTTCATATATTGTCTAAATACTAATGTAAATTTCAATTACAAAAGAGGAACATATTATCCATATTTGTTTCGGAAAGGCGTAAGATTAATTTATTTTTCCTATCTTTTATTATGATTTATTATGTTTCGGAAAAGTGTTTTCGATTGTAAATAATATAATAATATAAACTCAAATAGCCTGTTACGATCAATGTATTAACCTGTGTTAAGCGCATAACACGATCAATGTATTAACCTATGTTAAGCGCATATAGCTTTTGTTCGAATAAGTGCTGGATAAGTGCGTTTAAATAAAATAATACAATTCCTCATGAAACATCAACAGTATTGATTTCTGACTAATTTGCATGCTTTGAATAACTCTTTGTGATACTTTGAGCATTTATTTTCTATAACCTGAATTTTACAAGTGATAATCATATTTTATATATTCAACAAGAGAATGTAAACATACACTGACACAAGTATTCATCTACATGATTAAGTCATTATCAGGAATTGGATCGTTGAAAATATCAGTGTGTCAGTGTGTCAGTGTCGAGTGTGTATTATTCATTTTCATATTTTGGGCTAGCTCTTGGACTTGCTCTTTGTCTATCAATGTTCGGGTTCTCGTCTAAAATACAACCACACATGGCTCAATAAGTAATAATGGAGATACATTATTATAGTTAAACTGATTTAAGCAGCTAGTTATGCGAATCAACAAAAGACGGTGATCAATAAACCAAAGCAAATATGACTAGTCAAGTAAATAAAAACATAAGCATGGCTTTAATAAAATATATATGGGATTGTCTTGCAAAACTTGGTAGACCGATATGTCATATTTGTATTTTATTGCCAAGCTATTTATGCATTGTTTTAATGTGTTCTGTCTACGTTTAGTACCGCATAAGATACGATGAATACGATGAATCTCAATAAATGTTCAAATTAAAACATGTTAATTTATAATTGGTGAATATGATATGTGTAAAAATACTCACCGGCTTGTTGTGCGTAACTGGGTAATCCATTGTTTCCAACTTGTCTTATCTTTTCGTGAAGTGCTATATTATAACGTAATTAAATGTTACACTAACTTAAGAAAATTTAGGATGTTATATTATTTAATAATTAATATTTTGGTGCTGTTCATGATTGAAAAGTAACTGTACACCAGTTAAATAAAGAAATTTGACATTACATTTCATTCGTTGATATACACTTTGCATAGAAGGGAACAGAGAGTTTAAGAGACACAGTAAATATGATCTTAATTTAATCAAAATTATAATAAATCTGATCAAAATTACCATTTGCTTGTAATCCATCAGGGACATTTTTGGTACCATCGTTAGGTCTAGTTATCCCTGAAATGATTGAATAAAGCTAAATAACTGTAACACATGCAATTCGATAAACTAATGATTTAAATTGCTTTTGCACTCAAATTTGAAATTGTATTCGTTTTACATGATTCGTCTTCTAAATATATGTATCTAATGATAAGTTATGTAAATTTAATTATTTTATATGTGTATAATGGCATAATAAAGTGCATTTAACTATTCATATAGTCATATAATAACATCAATTGGTGCAAAGGTTCAACTGAAATTGATCATTTACAAAAGGAACACGAAAATAATAGTTTTTATAGGGTTTTATAGGTTATTTAGGTCATTATATTTTGATAAAATGAGTCGCTTTGAAGCAATTTCTTTCACAGATTTACACATACACTTGAAGTCGAAAGTGTTTCATTAAATATCAAGGTAAAGCATTGTGACAACAATTTGAAACACAATGTAACGACAGCAAAACATTTTGAAATGGACCGATATATATTCAGGTCAAACAGCCATGGCCAAAGACATGTATTTATAGATTTCAATTCAAAATATAGAAACTATTGACTTGCAACACATGCATTATATGTTGGGATGGATTTTAAGTTAGGTTTGAAATACGACTTCAATCAAACGATTAAAATGTTTCATAGTCTCTCTTACGTTTTAATCAATAGAGTTGTCTCTGCTAAGTTTAGCATATTTTAGCATATTTCAGAAACGATTATTGATAAATACAAAAGAGATCTCCTTCAAATAAAAAATATAACAATGATATAACAGTCACATATCAAAAGAGTTTTAAAGCATGACGGATACACATGAACCCGCATAGTGTCATTATCATATAATGGATTGATATTTTTAACTTGTATGCTATTCTTAAATTTTATAATTTACATAATCGGAATATACTATAAATTGATTTGTTGTTATGGTTTTAGAATACTTTCTTGATTTTCCTAACATATGTTTTGCATAATGCAATTTAAATTGTCAAATACAGAAAAAGTATAACTATTTAAAGAGTAATCTATTTATTTTAGAAGACGACATTCTAATTTATTGAAAATACAATGCAAATTGAGGTTAAGGACGGGGTCATAACATTAAATGATGTATTGCATTTTATCTTTTCGTCACTTAGTTACAACAGGATCATGAATGTTTAAGTTTTTCTATTAATGCTCCAACTCTGGAACGTGCGTCTTTTGTATTTGAGAAAAACAAAGTCATAAAATCATTTCAGGAACTTTAGACCACATATTTTTACTCAGCATTATTTCGTATATTCGTATGTTATACGTTTTTTTTAGGTTTTGAAATAGTTAAATAATTATGCCTGCATGTATTTCGTTATATTATACAACATTAAATATATACATTTTATCTTACACAATACCAAGTGGGTACATTATTCAGCCTTCGGTATTTCTATAGAACTAGCGCTATATAATTTGAATAAATAGTATATATATAAGATTGTGATACAGTAACAAACGTTCACAATTATTCGTAATATTTGTTATCAAAATTGTTGTGACATAATTATTTCGCTACGATGTCAAATATTTTCTTGATGAATATTAGTTTTCACTTTCATCTATATAACTTTCAAAAATAATGAAAGCTCTTGAAACTTAGTTAAAAAAGTGAAATTAGTATTCAGATAAAATATTTTTATATAAATATATAGACGCATTATAACATAAACAAATATAGAAATATATTTAAAACATCTTACGTACTTTTGGATGATTCTGCACTGTCAAATGACAATAGTCCAACTACAACGAGAACGAAAATTGGCAAAGCGTTCATATTTGTTGTATTTTGTCCACTTTCTATTATATTCTTTCTGATTATCTAGGGAATTATGTGCAATTTGCAGCGTATTTATTCATTTATAAGCAAATTGAAGTATTTTATAATTGGAGTTAAAGACAATTAATTATAATAAATTACAATAATTTCCTTCCTTTTTAATGATCATTGAAATGATAATAGCATTACAAATGCGATTGATGGATTTTGTGCATGGTACTAACTATAATCTTGGTGTTTGAGATCCTATGCAAAACATAGGCGACTAAGCATGTAGCAAATTATTGTATAATTTTGCTTATGATAAAATGTACATATTGTTGTTTCATTTTATAACAGTTTATAAAATGACCTAGATTGAGTCGTGCTCTTCATATCTTACTTCATTTCAAAATGAATATCTTAACATAGTTACATATGCACGAAGCTCTTCAAAACTATAATTTAATAACATGCACCGCTTATATAGCAAACATTTCTAAAATCAAAACCAATATGCAATTTCATATCAGATATTGATTTCACGTTAATTATCATGATAAAAGTGATTTCTATGCTGATTGAAATATTATTATGATTGAACACAATAAACGAATGTTATTTCAAACGGCTATTTCAAACGGGTCAGACGATAATTAGGTGCTATATCTAGGGAACATTTAAAATTGATATTCACTTATATGGTTAGGAGTCATGTTCGTTTTATATGATTACTTGTTAGTTTGAAAAGTTATTAATGTCTATAATTGCATTAAGGTTGGTTAATTCCTCATCATCAAACCTATCTACGGGATTTTCTTTTTTGTAAATTGTAGCTATTTGAAGACAATCGTGTCATTCCAATGTTCTCATAAAAGTTAAATGCGTATGCATGTGTGACATTTGCAATACTGTTGAAACTTAAAAAGATCAGTTCTATTTATTGTTTGTCAAATAAATTTGCTATGACTTCAAGGAAAAATCATAGATAATATATAACAAGTTTATCTAAAATTAGATACAATTTCTCTATCCCTCATATGTTCCAAAGGTAAAATTATGATCATTTTCAATAATGAAATTGCATTCAAATTTGTCTACAAAATATATAACCTTAAATTCTCTATATTATCATGTTGTTTAATCATACAAGTAATTCCGTTGATGGTATTATATACGTGTTATATACTTTTCCGGACGGTTTGGAAGAAATTCATGCAGTGTTATGGAACCTTTTAACTCATATTTAAACTACCAATAGGTTTAACAATGTACTGTTGCAAAAAAATGAAGACATTGTTTGAAATCCGATTGAAACAATGCTTGTATTTAAATGAAATCAAACTTATATGCAAGCCGTTGTAAGAGTGTATGTTTTAAAAAAGGGTACAAAATAAACCTGGTGCATAATGATGCATCATCACATAAACTCATTGGGTTGTTTTAATGCAGATGTACGTAAACATGTATATTCTGTTACCAATTTCACGTTACTCCAAGCCAGAATTTAACCAAAACGAAAATGTTTATTTTTTCACAATTTCTAAGGATATTGAGAAAAAAACACAAAAATAGAACGTAACATTTCCAATGAGAATAGCAAGCAAAAAATATAGCAAGCATGTTGGAAATATAATGTGTATATACAGATCACAGATAGCAACAAAAAACAGTTTTATCTTTCAGGTGAAAGTTGGAAGGATAAAAAGACTGATTTTACAATGTGCTTCACTTTTATTTAGATATTTTGTGATATTTTGTGATATTATAAGTGAAAAGCCATATATTGAGATTGCACTATATTGATAAGCCATGTGTTGAGTAAAAACAGTTGTGGGATTTGTTTTAAATAAGTAGATTTGATTTTCACGTAAACGAGATAAAAATGAAAATAGAATAATAAGAGACACTACCAATAAGATACAATTCTATCTATAAGAAAACATTACAATTATATTGATTGAAAATATAGTATTTATTATTTAACTCTATGTTTAAAATGTCCTATATTATAATTACATATGTCTTCCATGTTCTGACATATGCTATGAAATAGGAGTTAAGCGTAATACACTATAAGGTACCAACAAGTTCATCATTTTAATTGTAAAAGGGTTTTTATATTTTTGACAATAAATGCTAAAACATATAAATCATGCTTTAAAACATTCAGTAACATGTTGTTGAAACATTATTCACACTGGTTTTACAGTGAAAATAGCAAAACACATTGTTTTTAATCTTATTTGTTTTCTGTGTTCATTGAATCTATACACATTGGATGATATTTTTATTCAACAATTAGACTCATAGATGGCTCTGAACACATTGACCATTCACAAATAACATCGCTAAATGGTAATGTTATGACGATACGACATTTATGTTGTTAAAATCAAATAATATCGCACAAAAATTTGAATTCAATCTGATTAAATCTATGCAGCGAATATCTAAGGATTAAAAAGAAAATTCTAAAAAGGTTGCATTTCGTGACGAGTGTAATCTGCCAATTTTCCGCAATGTAAGCAACGTAATAGTTGTGAGAGAACAACACCTTGTGATAGCTTTTGTCTCGCTTCACCTTTGAGAATTGACAGTCCTCAATCAACCATTGACCAATGTTTTAACATAGTGAAAAGCTGTTCATCGCTTTCCTATTTTCTCATTATTCAGTTACTGTTAGAAATTTGTATAAGTGTGATAGTTTATGATCACGAAGTACTCTGATACTTGCTACTTGAACATCTATTTCAAATGTTGTTTGCCCAAGCAACATAGTATCATTTAGAATTGATTACACTATTATATATTCGGGACCACTGGAAAGGAAACAATTTGACAAATAAACAAATCTGTCACTTTTGACTACATTTTGATCAAACATTAAGACAAGTAGCATATATATAAAAATGGACATTTCCCGAGTTAAAGAGCACACCAACGACACTATATGGCGGCGCAATTGAAAGAAAAATTAAGTCAAAATTATTGTTCAAGATTTTTTTATTATAGCTGTTTCTTGAATGTAATAAATGCTCTTAACTACCCTTATATGAATCATAAGAACAAACAGCCAAACACAATTATCTAATTTAACATTCTACTTGTTTTATGGGACACATATCAATGATCCATTGATATGCTTTATCTGGTGTAAACATTTTCTTGCAGGTTTAAATGCACACAATAAGGATTCCATTTTAAATATATATACGTATATATCCATGTCATATTGTGTTAATTGCTATAAAATGCAATTATTTTTGAATAATCATAATTCTCAAATAAACGTCAGAATTATTCCATGGAATTTAAATTCATAACTGTGGAATCTAGATGACCATTGTCAGTACGTAACTCGTCACGTAATGTCATTCCTGGGGCTATATATGAACAAAGTTAAAAAGTTCTCCAAGCAAAACAAGTTGGTCGAAATTCGAGAAATATCCCTTTTTGGTGCCAAATTTGAAGAAATTTTGACTAAAGCCGACCATTTTCGGAGATTGTCAAACAATTTCAAAAGTTCCAAATATGCTATTTTGAGCTCTCTATCTCTTCAAATTATGAAGTTTTGAGTAATTTTAGTTTTTTTTTCACAAGGAAAACATGCATACCATGGGTTCTAATAATGATAGAAACGTGAAATTGTCGGGGGAATTCGTCATTGTTCTTATACTTGTCAGATCATAACGAAAACAATCTGTCAGTGTGAAAGAAAAAAAATAGAAAAAAATCCAAACTTCACAACCGAAATTTTTTAATGACATGATTAACGCATATTTTGCTGAAAACAACTATTTGGGTATAGCTTTTGAAAGTTTTCACGTTGATATACATGACAAATCACATTATCAGATGATATATATTTTTTTGATGAATAAGGCATATTTTGTCCTAGCCTCGGGGCATCTGACCCATTTCTGCTGATTGGTGGTTAATTATCTCTTTGCACCCTGAATGCAACTTTAATGTAGATTATTGTTTTGCATTTTGGCAAGTGATATTATGTGTCGCTATCTCTCCAATAAACTCGCAAAGCTGACCTCTGGCGGGAAAATTCGAGTGCAACCCTGAAAAATGTTTATGTAAAGAACATAAAATTTCCTTTCCAGCGGTGTTTTTGGAATATAAATTGGTCCATTGGTGGCTGAGATATAGCCAAAAGAAATTCTTAAATGGGGATTTATAAGGTTAAGTTGTACGACATTTATTTGAAAAGCACCATATTCTGAACATCAGATAACGGCTCAAAGATCAAAAACATAACAAATCGGGTATCGCTGGATAGCTGGAAAGGTCAACACTTAGGAAATGACGTCACTTCCGGGTTTTGACTAATTTGATGGACACATATTTACCATACAAATGCTTCTAGCTAAAACCCCGTTTAATAAATAATGCCTTCATATAGAACATATTGGTATGTTAATTAAATGTCCATTACGTACTCAGATATTTTTTACGTATGAGTACATTATGCATGAACAAGATTATTTTAATTTATCTATTGTTTTGCTGTTTTTGATAGGTGGGAGGCCAGGAGTGATCTTAAAATAACTAAAATTATCATCACCTCCGATTTCAAATTTTATGATTTAGATCGAAGGAAAACCCAAAAATACCCCAATGGCCAGAACCCCCCTTTTCTAACTACTCGCAAAGGTGACCTCTGGCGGGAAAACTGCTTATTTGTTTTATATCGATTAGGAACTTTTTTGAGTTGAACCCTGAAAAAATGCTTATGTAAAGAACATAGCATTTTCTTTCCAACGGTGTTTTTAGAATTTAAATCGGTTCATTGGTTGCTGAGATATAGCCAAAAGAAGTTTTAAATGGGGATTTACATGGTTAAGAACTACGATATTTGTTTCAAATGTACCATCGTCCGAACATCCGATTACGGCTTAAAATTCATCAAAACATAGCAAATGTGGTATAGTTGGACAGTTAGAAAGGTCAACAATTAGAAAATGACGTCACTTTTGGGTTTTGACTAATC
>LQRL01070283.1:7073-19335 GCA_001703475.1 Hydroides elegans
CTCCGTTTTTGCCAAGACCGTTTTTCTATCCGAGTGTTTGTCAGCGCCGCCGCCAGAGTGAGCGTTTCCGGCAGTCCCTCCGTTCACGTGATTCCCGCCCGTTAACTCTCCGGATGCGTTATGTGTGTTGATGGCAGTACTTGTTGCAAGCATTCTATCACCTACAAAACGTGAAGCATTTTAGTCGCATTTCTATTTCATGGATTGCCTTTTTAACGTTAACTTCATAAACATAATCATAAGGCAAGGACAGCAAATATAGGTTTCTAACCTAAGGCTTTTAGAGTGGGTCCTGCGGAGAGAGCAGAAAATGTGATGGGTATGTATCGGAAGTCAATAGTTTTGTTTGGCTCTATTATTTGTGCAAATAGCTTTGCAGTTGACATTATTATTAATTAGAGCAAATGTGTCACGGAATTAGCATTTCATGATGGGCTATAAATGTCCAGATATGGATTGCGCCATTCTTTGCATAAACCATAAATCCCGTCAAGGAGCATTGCTTTGTGTGGCACAATCGAATTATGCACCTCCCTTCAGTAAATAAATGTGTCCATAGTAATTATATGTTTAAACTGGGGTGTCATATGAATGCTACTCACTATATGTAGCGTGCCAATTAGGTTTGATTTTCTGTGAATTATTTACGTGTACATGTAAATGGACATAAACGAATTCATAAACGTTACTGGTCAATGCTAAATGACAACTTATCGAGCACCAGGTATTTAATTGTCAAATTATCCTGATTGTATGCCTAATCAAAGGTTGTTCAATTCGTTAAATTTTCAGATTTCGTTAACACATTAATATAAATTTTATTCATATAATGTACTCTTTTTACTTGTTTAATTGATGTTTGTATCCAAAAATGATTCCATCTGTTAAACAGTCAAGAAACAAATCCACCTAAATAGTCAATACATGTACATGTATATACAGTTAATTTTTCATAAATCATAAATTTCATTGCATATAGTAATGCTCAAAGAAATATGTTTAGCGCGTCCATAAATTTATATTGATACACTAAATATATTATTATAGCATTGTTCGGTCCAGTTTTAGTCTTATATTTCTTAGCGAGTCAGATGTATTCGCAATAAAAGAAGAAATACATTTTTTAAATGACATATGTAATTATTTGCAGCTACGTATGAAAATCCAGCCAGCTCTATTAATTTGGTCAAATTGTTTTCATCTGTCTTTCAAAAGTAAGCGCCACTGTCAAAACCGATTACGAGAGTTATACTAATTTCGTATTTAATCATACTATACTAGTTTACCTATCTAAATTAATGTGAACCGTAATCACAAGTTAATGCCTTGTGCAAATCGAGTGTCCATTAATATTAGCTCCATCTGGTTAAGTAAGGCAGTAAGTTATCTAGAGATGTCATTATATGAAATTAATATTTTCCTTTGTGAAAGAAATACACAGCAATTACAATAATAAACCTTATCAGTATGAGAGAGGTTTGTATTAAAATGACAACTATGAGTTCTGTATCAATTGTATGAGATATGAAATCGGTATGAATTCAGGGCCCATATTTATCAAAATCTAAGCACGCTTACATTCTAAGTCAGTGGGTGAAATCTTAATTCCAAGCTAGAAATATACCACCCAGCAGCAATAATCATAATTATTGATGCGATTTCTAGCTATTCGAAATGTTTCAAGCGGAAATTTCAAGTAATAACCAAGATATCGACTACGAACTTAGAATGTAAGCGTAGTTAGATTTTGATAAATATGGGCCCTGGATTCGACACTGATGAGTAACGCTTACAGTGTAAATATATAATGTTAAAATGCCTAATGAACTTTGAACCCTTTGACCTTGTGCACTCTCTTTCATATCTTGGATCATTACTTACAAAAATATATTCAAAACACATCTGCGGTAGATATACACAGCTTTAGAGCTCTGAAATAAAATGTTTGGAACTGATTTTCCCATCATTATTCAAAGTCATTGAACCAATTTGTATAGTTACTGCATTGATATAATTATTCTTTACCAACTTACCTTTATCTAAACCATATTATATAGAAAAAGAAGTTTAACAAATTATCCGGAATTACGTGAAACTATTTTCTAGCTCTAACATAAACACTCTAACAATATCACATCCTCCACTTACTGAATTCATGTTGACTATTGCAGAGCCTATAGAGCCATTGGATTATATTTCATCCATCGCCGACAAGTTGCTTTTAATTACCCCCTTCCTTCATTGTCCTTTCATCGTTCTGTCACGGCAAAGGAACTGAATAAAAATGAATCAATGAGCGCAAGAATAGTGAGATGACAGGCAAGGGAAACCAAGTGGTTCTGGATCAATGCACGGTTGCTATGGAAACGGACATGCATGATGGATGTCGGGTTCCTAGGGATCTCCATCTCCAACACTTTGCGCTAATGATGATTGAAAATGAGCACCGACTGAATAGGGCTTTGAAAATGTGGCTTCGATCAAAACAGATCCATCAAATGACGTTATAAAAAGTTAATGTAATAAAAACCAACATAAGTGAACGCTTGTTTATGCCTCGATCATCATGCATAAATATGAAATATTGACACTGGTAAAGGGTGAAAATAAACATTAAATACAGTGCAGCACAAATAAAATATTAACACGATATCGATATAAATGTAAAACCATTGATCATACATAGTTGCATTAATTATTTAATACAACACAGATATTTATGTCAACGCTATTTTCATTATGCACTTGATTTGTTCAAAAATAGTTGTAGAG
This sequence comes from Hydroides elegans, assembly GCA_001703475.1. NCBI lineage: Eukaryota > Metazoa > Annelida > Polychaeta > Sabellida > Serpulidae > Hydroides > Hydroides elegans. The sequence goes on from LQRL01070283.1 coordinate 9,846, forward strand.
ACTAACTTGCAGGTTTGCAAGGGTATACATTTTAAAGAATGTATTTGTTGCAATGAGGATTACAGAACGAAATCATATAATATGTTTAAATGCAATATATCGAACATAGATGTAACGTGTAAATTAACGTGTCAACTACTGCACCCAATCCATCTGACCTTCCTTATCACCCCCATTTTATTGTTTTTTACACATACATGTATAAGCTTGAATACATGATATAAACACGTTTAAAGTATTTCGCGCCAACATATTTACGCGAGCTGCTGTGTATACATCAACAGAAGCGTTCACTCCATTTGATTTCCAAAATAATAACTCAAATATGTGGCTGACCGTCCATTGGCGGTAACTAAGCAAACGTATAGAAATCGCTTTCAAATCTAATCAAAAGTGTTCGAAACATAACGTCATTTAGTTAGGAATTTAGTATTATTCTGTTTAGCGCTTGGAGCATGTCATTTTTAAAGGGGCGTGTATATGTTAACATAATATTTCTTATGTAACAATCATAGTTGGCGTTTACTATTGTGATTCTGTTTAAGATTACCAATTATTCCCTTCAACTTTGTGTTCCTATATTGTGCCAACATCTGTTTGAAGGTCATAAAATAATTGATGTGGCTCTCATTTTCGATGTTCGTCACTCGGACAGAAATATGAGATTGACAGTTCGTATCTTTTCAAATAACCAATCGATATTTACTCCAAATGATTACTTGATGACTTGTTGTTTAATTTCAACGATAATTTTACGTTTTCATTATCCCGGAGCAATATACTTAGGTCTGGGAAACTCCATCAGGAAGTTGTACCTACTATGCTATGATCCTGAAAAAACTGCGTAGTTATAATGTCGATCTAATATGTAAAATTAAAAAGAACATATATAATGATGTCACTTGGTGCGTCTGATTATGTGTACATATTACGTTTTGCAATAGTCATGATCAATCTAATGTAAATGTTAGACCTAGATTTTAATAAACGAATCTTTAAAATATATTGCGATTGGATTGGATTTATAATAAAACAACAACACAAGAGATGGTGTGTATAAAATATCATACTATTTTTGTGTGTTTTAATGTGTTTATAGTCGTAAATAAACATAAAGAAGACTAAATCATTTTGATAAATCAATTATTATTTTTTTCTCATCACAAACCACTGTTCGTCGATTAATGAAATAGTATTGAATATTTTTCAAATATCAAATAAGCCGTAACTTTTCTTGATCATCTTTTCTTGAAACTAAAAGAATAATTGAATTTTGTTAGAGTAAGCAAACATAAAATAGTATGTAAAATTTTAGGTTGCAACTGAATATTTTGATGTGGAAACCCACGACAGCCAGGTCGCACTACATGTAAGATCTTCTGTAATGTTTTTTTTTTCTATTAAACACTTGCCCAAATATATACGGAAATTTTGTAAGACAAAAAAATGTTACCAAAGCCATCAAAATATAAACTATCATAATATACATATAATTTCACAAGGATATGAAAGAAAAAATGTTATTTATATATCCCTGATTCTAATTACTACCCGGGTACCCGCCTCCTTTATCGATACTTTCTTAGCATCTTATGATTATCACAGCAGTAACCATGCTTCTTTATAATATAATTGAATGATAAAACACTTCAAAACAATTGTTACATTAAAGCCTTTGATTGTAATTGTACTTGTTTGATAATGAACAGTAAAAACTAAGACTTAGGAACGAAGGATTCAAATAATCCTTTGACTAAAATCTATACTATTCATCATATTATATACATTTTTATAAAGATGATGCACTTTTATGTTTTCTTTCTTTTTTCATTAATGTCTTTATCGTTCCTAATTATAAAACCTTTATAGAAAACTTATTTAGAATTTAATACAAATAATAAATTATGAAGATATACCTTGTATCAATTTGTCCATAAGGGATCTGGACACAATACGAGAAGATTGTCTAAAACACGACTTCTAATCGCTGCCGTTGCTGGATTGGTAAGGATTCATACCCTTTCATTATTATTGATATTATATCATATATGATAACAGTGTTATATATGTACTATAATCTATAAAATCTACGATAATTGTACAATCCTTATCCTCATTCTACACTGTCGTGAAGGAGAAATAAGAACTACATGTAACTATGTATAAGGTATGTAGTATGCTAATATCAACATATCTGAATTCATTATTAACAGTTACCCCAAACAAAAATTATTTACTATTCATATAGGTTATCTTGGCTCTGGCACTGGGTTTAGGACTTGGTCTTGGTCTTCAGAATGACGATGATGGCCCAGGCGGCAGTGATACCGAAGAAGGATGTATGCGATTCAATGCAGAGTCTTTGAAAGCCAGGGGAAGCGCCAAAACGAATAAATCAAATAGGAAGAAATGGCTCACTGACGTAGATTGCTCTAATAATACGGAGCAAAAGTGTCCGGCTGGGTAGGTTAAAAAAATGTCAAATAAATGAAAGGGTATCGCTGAACAAGCGAGAATGGATGTTTTTATTCCATTAACATATCAAAAATAGATATATTGATATATTGATTGTGCTGAGAATATTATATTTAAAATTGACTATAACTCTGTAAGTTTAAAATATGGTATGCTTAGGTTTGACGAGCCACCACTAATATTGGTTTCAATGGACGGGTTCCGTGCAGATTACCTCAACAGAGGACTTACTCCGACTTTACAAAAATTGAGTGAATGCGGAGTCAAAGCGCCATTCATGAGGACCATCTTTCCTTCGATGACTTTTCCTAACCACTATACCCTTGTCACGGTAGGTTCATGTATATTTATCGTAGTAGTATTCGGGACCTATATGTAGTCACTAGACAAAATGATTTAATGAGTGGGCGAAATCGATCAGTTTCTCATAAATCATATCATTTTGAGAAATTTCTAAGTAAATGTAATCCCAAGGGTTGCTGCAGCTGAGTGTGTCCCTTTGATTATGATAAAACATGTGAAATATATATGAAAAAATATGGCTTTTTTTATCTTTATTGCTTGCGTAAACTTTCAGGGCTTATTTGCGGAGTCACATGGTATAATCGACAACGTGATGTATGATCGTGAATGGCATGAGATGTTTAGAAGTGGATCGACGGCGCTTGATGGAAAGTGGTGGGAAGGGGAACCGGTATGATCTATATCGTCCATGAATCCCTTTCATAAAACGACTAGCCTACAACAACTTTGTTCATGCGAATTTGATTCTATTTTCTTATCGTTTAATAATATATTCACTTAATAACCGATATGTGATTATTTGTATGTACGTTATGTGAAATTTTTACAAAATGTCGTTTTAGCATACTGCCTTTTTAAAGATTGTTTTTTTTTATCATCCCTATAGATGTGGTTGACAAGCAAACGACAAGGCAAGAAGTCTGCCGCATTGTTTTGGCCAGGATCCGATGCCGATATCCAAGGTATAGATAAATGGTATCTTATATTTCGATTTTATCAAATGGAGTGTAAAAGCTCTTGAATGGTTATGATCAACATAAGCACGCCATTTTAAGCTCTTTTTTATTTTGTTTCAAAAACCTGCAGAAATAATTACATTCAAGATTACATTTTTTTTATATAACAAAATCGTTTTTATTTATTTCAACAGGTGAATATCCAGACTATTGCTATTATTATGATCAGTGAGTTATCATATTTTATCATAAAATGATAGAAACGTTTTTTTTTTTTTTTGTTATTGTTTTATACGCTAAATTCCTTTTAAATCATGTTGTTTAGATAAACGATATGTTAATGTAATAATATTCTTTTTGTTGCTCCCATGTTTTATCAATATTATCTTGAATCACTTTCTATGTCTATCTCTCGAAGCCTGTGTCAATCTCCCATCGCAAGGTATAAATATTTTACTGTTATTTCTAATAGTTTTTTTTTTATAAAGCCGATAATATATATTAACGTTTGACTATCATATGTAGGTCAGTGGATTACAGCGTTCGCGTGGACACGGTGATGGCCTGGCTCGACCTGCCTCCCGATGAGAGGCCAGCTTTCATCAACCTCTATTTCGACCAACCCGATGGCACCGGACATAACCAGGGCCCGTTCTCGGCTGAGGTAGAACATATTCAACAGTTCAGAGGACCTTTTAATCAATTCATCACATTGAAATATAGCTTCAATACACATTATTCACCTTTAATATTACCTACTCGGGTATTTTGCTCTTTAGTAGACTCTGTTTAGACTCTTTAGTAGACGCTATTACAACCAGTTTGTGTTTTGCTTTCATCATCTTTTTATTTTACCTTTTATCTTACCTTTAAGAATTCATAATCTAATCTATATTCTCTATGAATTAAAGAAAAATACACAATATTGTTGACATCATGAAAATTAAAAAATAAATAAATATAAGCCCTTTAAATATTATTTTTCTAATGATATTTAAGTTAGATGAGATGCTGCAGCAAATGGATATGTATATTGCTGAGCTACTGGATGGTCTCACAGAACGAGGATTGGAGCAGTGTATCAACCTTCTCATTGTAGCAGATCATGGTATTTGCTATAATAATGAATTCTGTCGTTAGCTAAAGGGCAAATATTATATATATTTGTGGGAAAAGAAAAGCTCGTTTTTGTATGGTTATGTTGACCGAGGGTTGAATTTATAAAAAAAAAAGAGAACGTCATCATAAACACAGTAACAAAGTGTGATATAAACTCATTAAGTAAAATTTTAACAAATGATCCATATGAATAATATATTCAATTTGGTTACCTCTAGGTATGGGCGAGATATTCTGTGAAGACAAAACGGTTTACATGGATGACTATCTGAATGTATCACAATATTATATATACCCTGGAGAGTTTGGTCGCATTACCAGTGAATATGTAGAGCGAAATGGACAGATTGTGGAGACACCTGGTGTTGGTAATAAAATGACCGTTTCCTAAAGCGTTATTTATACGATGGATATAATAATATTTAATTTTAATCGAAATCGAGTGTTTTCTTGACTGAATTACAGCTCATCACATTCATCTGATCAAGAATCGTTTTGAGGGGAAAGTCCAAAAAGAGAAATAAACATTCTGCGTTTGTTCTAATAGTTGCCGGAATGACACAAATTTCTGGGTAGTACATTGAAAAAAGGTAGGATTCATACTTAATTTCCGTTTTATTCGCGTAACCAATTAAAATCAAGTGATTTCAGTTGTCTTCAGTATTTAACTGAACATAACTTTGCATAATTTTTTCTTATCAGAGACCTCTGAAGAGACACTGGAGAAACTGGAATGCGAGCATTACAATACCACCAAAGATTACTACGTCCGCTTCTACGATCGCAAGCACCTGCCCAAGCGCTTCCATTACGCAAATCACCGGCGTATTGATGACGTTGTCTTTGAGGTCGAGGACAAGTGGAAAGTCTATATAAGGTCAGGGAGAATTCGAAATGATGAATGGATGTTTGGAATCGTTCAATGAAAGGATGGCGAATGCCTTTATATTATTTTATAAGAAAATGCATGAATTCATGAATTGTGATGAAAAGGATCTTGTTTCATAGAGAAAAATAACACCAAGCAACAAAATTGCCGCGAAATTTGGTTTTGTTTTAGATAGCCTAAATTGATTGTTTGTTTGTTCATCTAGTGAAAAGCAAGCTGAATGCGAGTATGGAGGGCATGGGTTCGACAATACGATCAAAAGCATGAATGTGAGACTCCATATATGATAAAGTTATTGTACAAAACAATTTTGATAAAATTGAATAAAACTGTTTGAAAGCTTTAAGGGGTTCAAATTATTTCCGTTAATATATGAATAAATATAGCATCAGGCTCACATGTTCAGATATAAATAATATATTTTTATATGAGTAGAATCAAATATCAACCATATTGGTCTGAATATAACAATTTCACACTTTTATTTCATCTTATTGATTGTAACAGTATTTGCTACTTTATTACATATTCGTTTCAGGTTCTCTTCGTAGTATATGGATCAAGTCTAAAAACGGGCTTACAAATCGACCATTTTGATAATATTGAGTTATATAACCTCATGGCAGGTAACGATTAGTGATTTGAGAAATCGTGATTTTACTCAAACATACACATTTCAATGTATTTTCAAGTTTTAACTCTCATCAATATGTCCGGTTTTGTTCAGCTAGAATGTTCACCTGTGATCAATTTATAGCAGAATGCTTTCAATCTTCGAGAGAATTATTTCAATGCATTTTTATTATTCATCGAGGAATTGTAAAACAATCGATAATTTTTTTCCAGATTTGTTAAAAGTGGAGCCTGCACCAAACAACGGTACATACGGCAGGTTACACCATTTGTTACGTGACCCACCTGCAATAAAGGAAATAATTCCAGCAGGTAATTATTCGGAATGTGCCTTTCCATCAACAGAGGAACAGGAATATCGACGCAACCAATCTGACTGCAAATGTGATGATATAGAGGTATGTCTTATATCATCCTATGTACATATAAGATAACGTACCATTTTAACATATATCTGGTTTGCAAAAAAAAAACAATCTCTACTATAGCCACGTATGCTGCGTGTCATTATGTCCTCCTGACCATTATGTCCTCCCGTTACCCTTTTGCCAAAATGTCCTACCACGCTCTATTATTATGATTTGTTGATCATTATATGTCCTCCCCACCTATATAATTATGGCCTGTTTATTTACAGAGTTTGACGGACCTCTCTATAGAAGAACTTGACCAGAGACTCAATCTGACCGAAGATGAAATAGAAAACTCACATGCCAGACATTTGCCTTTCGGTATTTTGCAACTAAATTCCGAGAAAGTCGATGCGTGCATTTTGACGCAGCAAAACTATGTTTCTGGATACAGCCACACCCATAACATGCCGCTATGGACGGGTTTTACTCTCAGTAAAAAGGTAATGCAATAAATAAATAAGTAAATAAATCAAAACATTAGATATAGTATGGTTTTAATATTCTACAGCAAATTTAGATGTGCCCATTTCATTTATTGGCACCTTTATTGATATCTGACTTTTATAAACTTATTATATTTGCTGTTATATAAATATAAATCAATGATTTATTCAATCCTGATTGCAACCGTGCGTCACTATTCCCGATGGCCTGTTTTAAAACAGCAATGTATTATTCTTTTTTTTCAGAACGGATGCTCCGTGTTAGATGGCTGTACCAGGAATGATAAGTATGATCTCGACTGCATTCGTGCCGATGTTCGCATTTCCAGTGCAACCAACTGCTCTGAAAATGTGGATGCTGAACGTCGAATTTCGCCCGCTTTTCTCTATCCACCAGGTTGACCTCAGTTTCAAAAAGGCTAATAGAATAAAATATGAAAATATAGAAATATTTATAAGATTCCTTATTATTATATCATTAAATTATTTATTTAGTATATTCTAACATGGAATAATTATTCTTACCATAACCTGTCTTATTACAGGTTTGGGTAATTCTACGGAAGAGGAACTTGATGGACATATCCAATCAAACATTGTTCCTATGTACGATAACTTCAGAACTGGTCAGTAATTTCGTGCCTTTATGTTCTAATATTTTGATTATGATTGAATAAATGATAATTTGAGATTTGTAAAAAAAAACAATTGAATATATTATTCTTAGTCATATATTCTGATTGACAAGGAACTCTTTTCATGTCTGAAAAAAATTCAGTTTCAAATCAATTTATATAAATGCAGGCATATGGGAGCACCTTTTGATATTGATGGAAGAATATGCGGAGAAATACGGAATCATCCAAGTGACCGCCGGGCCCGTCTTCGACTACAACGCCGATGGACATGCTGATGACATTGAAGATATTGAAAGGTTAGTATCTTGAATGTAGACTGGTCCCCAACCCTAATATCAAAGATATATAGGGACTGGTATCATCCACCATTTTTTTTATCTGAAAGCCAGTTTTTTTCACATGCCATATAAGTCACGTGGTTTGGGGGTGTGTCTCTGAAAGCCAATCAATTAATTCGTTACAAAAAAATGGTTCCCATCTATATTGGGTGATACCATACACTTATAACGATAGTGCTTAGTGTAGGGGAACCATTCTATCTTGAATGAGCCTGCTTCCGTTGGAGAAGCAAGCCATCCCTTTATGTCATAGTCTGTTCATCGATGAAAATGTAGCAGTGTTCATTCTGGCTATGCATTTTGACGATTGGTATATATTCATAAAGTGCATAATCGTGTGATTTGTCAAAACTATTCGCTGCAGATTTGTTGGATCTGGTGTGGTGCCCGTTCCGACTCATTACTTCCTGACTGCTTCCATCTGCGATGATACAACGGACGTCGGAGCATGCGCAAATAGTACAGAATTGATGAGCGTGCTTTTGCTACATAGTGACACACTTAGTAACTGCTGGGTATGTGAACAAATACAGTTTTCTCTTGACATCCCCTTATATATGCTAATATGAATGAAAACGTCATGTAAATTTTAACAGTATTCTATTTAGAGCCCAATTTACAAGCATGAAAAACACTTCATTCGTAACTATGAAGTGAACTCTTTCATCCCTACAGGATTATGTACCATTCCGCTACATGCAAGAAAACGTCATTCGCTTAGCTGACCTTGAATTTCTCACCGGGCTCCAATTCCTGTCATCCATTGACGATCGCCTTCAACGGATCCGTTTGCTAACCCACCTACAAGTGGGATTGTGGCCGCGCATATCGTGGTTGGATTTGGATGACGAGGAAGCACTTGTTGGAGAGGCCGAGTGCCCTCCAGGGTAAATGTTTTAACCAGGACCTCTCAGTGAGAAATATTATGATGGGGACAGGTCATTTGATAATTTGAAATGAAATATTTCTGATCGTATTTGCTTTTTGCTTTTGTGTCAGCCATTACCATGCCGATTCAATAGAGATACTTTGATTTGCTCCGTTGAGCGTCCGATGTAACGATGTTTGTAAATATATAACAGAAACGAATAAAATGACGTCCTTACGACTGACACTGTCCCCCATAGCCATACTAAAGTGCATTGATATCTTAAAATGGTAAAAACTGGTATTAAGTACATCTTCTCCAGTGTTAACTGTATATTTTGTTTTGTAATGGTATCACGAAACGTTTTAACAATCGAGCATTATTGTATGCAAAACCAATTTTGTTATCGCAGATATAACATGGATCATCCACCGGTCATTCTTCTTTCACTGGATGGCTTTAAGCCCGAATACAGTCAGCGAAACATTACGCCTGCTATTGCGAAATTACAACGCCTTGGTATCTTCGCGGAGTACATGAGGCCTGTGTTTCCAACACTGACCTATCCGAATCATCACTCAATCGCAACGGTAGAGTTATATTTGTTTTACATTATATATATATATATATATTTAAAGGAAGTTCGTTAGGAATATTGTGTCAGTGTGGACAATTTCAAAACAATGGTGTAAAC
>LQRL01070330.1:8656-21253 GCA_001703475.1 Hydroides elegans
TATTATTTAAACCACCAAATTGTACTTAAAATAATTCAATTAAAATCAATCCTTATTCATGTCAAACATTAATTATGCAGTGAGTTTCAGTTTATACAGTTTACAGTGTCATGTGTAACATCAGTTCTAATATCAGTTGCGAAAAGGGGGGGGGGGGTCCCCTTTAAAACCTATTAAACTTTCAAATCCTGATTTAATCTATTTTAATCATCCCCGATTGGCAAATGCGCATTGGCTAATATCAACTCAGTTATTCTAGGTTTGCATTTCTGCACGCACATCGACCTTGATATCATTTCCTTCACGCACATCGGCCTTGATCTCATATCCCCACGCACATCGACCTTGATCTCATTTTCTTCACGCACATCAACCTCGATCTCATTTTCTTCACGCACATCAACCTTGATCTCATTTCTTCACGTACATCGGCCTTGATATCATTTCCTTCACGCACATCTACCTTGATCTCATTTTCTTCACGCACATCAACCTTGATCTCATTTTCTTCACGCACATCGACCTTGATCTCATTTTTTACACGCACATCAACCTTGATCTCATTTCCTTCACGCACATCGACCTGGATCTCATTTCCTTCACGCACATCGACCTGGATCTCATTTTCTACACGCACATCGACCTTGATCTCGATTTCCTTCACGCACATCGGTCTTAATCTCATTTCCTTCACGCACATCGACCTTGATCTCATTTTCTTCACGCACATCAACCTTGATCTCATTTCCATCACGCACATCGACCTGGATCTCATTTTCTACACGCACATCAGCCTTGATCTCGATTTCCTTCACGAACATCGGCCTTGATCTCATTTCCTTCACGCACATCGACCTTGATCTCATTTTCTTCACGCACATCAACCTTGATCTCATTTCCTTCACGCACATCAACCTTGATCTCATTTCCTTCACGCACATCGGCCTTGATATCATTTCCTTCACGCACATCGGCCTTGATATCATTTCCTTCACGTACATCGGTCTTGATATCATTTTCTTCACGCACATCGGCTTCTTTGTCTTTTTCTTCGCGCTCCTTGGCCCTTCTGACTCTTTCTGCACGCTTAATAGCACTTTTACGTATGCGCACTCGGCTCTCACTCAAACATCTTTTGATCCATTTTATCACTTGTTTTTCGGTCCAACTTTCGGTCGGGTAATCTTTTATGACCATAGCTGAAACGAGAAATAGAACCAGTTCAAGTCACGTGTTGACATAGCAACAAGTTAAGGGTATGAAACTAAATTCGGTATGCAAAATACATTTACTATTGTTTTATATGTATCTATGTACGTGCCTGAAGCGTCGGATTCAATCAGTGAACGATCCGCCATTGTATTCTTTTGATAAAAACATTTCTTGGTATTGTATCAAAGGTGTTATGGTATGAATCTTAATTAGAACTGAAAAAAAGGAGTTTATTTCTGCATCCCTGTAAAAGTCTAAAGCGTTGTATTCAATCAGTTAACGATTTAACATTGTATCTGATTATTATACACATATTTTTGCATTATATAAAAGGCTTTGTTTTTGTTTCAAACACTCAAAATACATCTTATAGGTACATTTCAAAACTAATACACTATCTATTATAAAGAAAATAACAATTTAGCTGTGTGTGTTCGTTTTTGCGTTTATTTTGTTTATCTTTATTTTTATTTTATTTTTGCAAGAGGAATTCACTAGTTTACACATATAAATTATGTTTGTATGAAGTGAACTCAATCCAGATAAAACCGAATTTACGGTTATATGTTTCAGCCCTCGAATTACCGAACAATAGTATTACAGCAAGTCCGATTTGCAAAAGCCTGGGTATAACACTCGACTCCTCTTTATCATTGGATAACCATATTTCTACTTGCACGCTTAGAACGAGTCATGAAAGTCTCTGCACGGCTTATTTTCAAGCAACCTTCCGGTACCAGTACCAAACCATTGATGAAATCACTCCACTGGTTGACATTAAAATACCGTATTCGCTTCAAAGTGCTTTTGACAACATGGAAATGTATCAACAATGAAGCACCGCCCTACCTCACTGAACTATTAGTGCCCTACAAACCCACCCGTGTGTTACGGTCATCGGATAGTAATGAACTCGTTATTCCACGTACCCGTACTCGATACGGCGAAGGCGCATTCAGCGCGATCGCACCGACTCTCTGGAACGAACTACCAAGGGGCATACGTGAGCAGGCATCGATAAAAAAGTTCAAAACTGCATTAAAAACTCATTTGTTTAAGCTTTGCTATGAAGAATGATTTAGTTTTGTTTTTAACATTATCATAATATGTTTTGTACTCTCAGTATTATTGTTTGTTTTATGTAGCGCTTTGGCTAAGTGCGTAAAAGCGCATAACAAATGACTCTAAATAACAAATAAATAAATGACCATAAAGTAATGAATGTGCTACATTTTGGATTCAATTGCTCATTTAGAGGTCAAGTTTAGAGTCAATTATTCAGTAAGGCAACCCCAGCACTTATTTTCACTTTATTTTAACAACTAAATTGCATTTCAAATAATTCAAAATAATCATTCCTAATTCATATCATACATATATTACACAGATAATTCCCGATTTTAAAGTTTACAAGGTCATTTCTAACATCTGTTTCGAAAACTGTCTGCCTCCCTCACCACCTATTAATCTTTCGAATCCTCATTTAGTCTATTAAAATGTAGGCCCTTTTGCACAATGAAATTTTAATCTTAATATAAGCCCATGGGCTTGAAAACGGATGGATCGACTTCTATTTGGATATAATTTTGTACTTATATTTTTTTACAAGAACTTCAAAGCGTTTCATATATGGGATAGTCATCGTCTTATTCGCATAATGCAGTAAAATAAGTACATTATTTCCTTCCATGCCTCCAACTTTGTGACCGCAATCAGGATTTCGCAAAGAAAATCATACCTACCAACCTGACAAAGTGGGGATTTAGTACATTAAATCAACACTTAAACCGCATTTCATCACTTAACTGCAAAAAGGATATATAAGCCTATAGGCTTCTATTCGAATGTAACATCCGATTACAAGCCCCTGGGCTTAATTTCGGGTGGGCTTCAATACAGCAGTTCCCGGTAAAGTGAATATAAATGCAACAAGAATAGATATGCTCCCAGAGCATACATCTGATTTCTTTTATTTTGATAAGAGAATCCTTAAAAGCTTCATTTAAAATTTCGGATTCAATGCAATTATTGCATGATGTAAAATTAATTAGTGAATATTTTTGCATTTGCAATAGGCCATTCAATCAAAAATTCAGACACAAGTGATTGTTTTCTCTGTATTCCCATTTCAAAAAGGCCTTTTTTTCTCCATCTTCTTGCAACGATACTTAATATTTCTCTTTGTTAGGATGATAAACAACAGGGCTCAAATTGAGCATTATTATTGCAGCACATATTTAGTTCTAAAAATAGCCACTACAACACGCCTCATGTCAGTAAATAATTACCTTACATGCATATTGACTAATACATGTAGCAGTTTTTGCTTGCTGTAAGCCCCACCCACTTTCTATGATTAAGTGGCAGCTACTCTATGGGTTCAGTGTGGGTGATTGACAGCTGAAGATTTCCAGTGTTTGCAGAAATGACTGTAGGAACCACTCAATTTTTACTCCATGGGATTTTGTAAACATCAAATATTTCACAAATTATATTATATATAATTTCAAAATCAAGACAATTATAAACTACACATCGTCAATAATACTTGAGTACCATTTTAAAAATTTAGGTGTTCATATTGATAACGAGCTGTCATTTGAACGTCATGTTATTTCAATTTGTAAAGCGTGCTATATGCAGATAGCAGCTATCTGGAAAATCCGAAAATGTATAAATGAAGACACAGCCAAAATTTTGGTAAATGCGTTAGTTGTAAGCAAACTTGACTATTGTAATGGGTTATTATATGGCTTGCCTGTCTATCTCATTCACAAATTACAAATGGTATTAAATAGTGCTGCTCGCTTGGTTACTCTAAAGCCTAAAGCAAATCATATAACACCTATCCTTCGCAAGCTTCAGTGGTTACCAATTTCGGCCCGTATTGATTATAAAATTCTCATCATGGTTTATAAGTGTTTAAATGGTACTGCCCCTAAATATTTACGTGCTATGTTACAAGTTTATTCTCCAACACGCACCCTTAGATATAAATCAAAAAATCTCCTAATAGAACCATATTTCATTCAAGTCACCTATGGTTCTAAGGCTTTTTCAGTGGCAGCCCCCAGGTTGTGGAATAGATAACCATTCCATATTAGACAATGTGAGTCGTTAGAAAAATTCAAAAAACATCTAAAAACATTATTGTTTAAGGGTGCATATGGTAAATAAATTTGCTTTTGTTTTGGTCTTAAACTTTAAGTTTGTACCGTTTTGCATAGCCTTTGGCTACAAAAACGTAATGCGTAATAAATAAATAAATAATCATGTTTAGTGGTTTTTAAGAGTAAGTTATGGTGTGCACAAAAGTTTGTTGTCTAAAATCGAACGAAAATATAATCTGATTTTTTTTTCGTAAACGAAAAGAAATCAGATAATTATAGCTTGTTAAATTTGAAAATAAAAGTAGTCATAACTTTGCTAACATTAGCAACATAAACTCATATACGCAGCTTTTAAAGCCAATGATCCCCATACATGTATATGTACCAAATTTAATCAATATTAGCCAAATAAGGGTGGAATTTCAGGAAAAAGTTCGTAACAAATTTCTCTAATTTCGGCTTCTATTTTCTTCATATCGATTTTTGCTGCACGACGTGCTTGGGCTTCTCTGTATTTTCGCCTTTCTTTTGCAGCTCTTTCTGCACGTTTAATGGCGTGTTTGCGATTTAATCTCAAACATCTTCGGATCCAGGTCCTTACTTGTTTTTCGGTCCATCCAAACTGTTTTGTGACCATAGCTAAAATCAAACAAATAAATTCATTTTGAGTCACTTGGTATCACAACAAGGGTTTTTATTATTCCAGTATAAATCTTAATTAGGTATGCGATATTCAATTGTATATACATGTATCTGCATCCTTGTAAGTGACTTAGGCGTCGCGTTCAATCAGTTTAGATCCAGCATTGTCTTTTTTAATATGTTTGTATTATATTAAAGGCCTTGTTGTATGAATCTTAATTAATCATGCAAAACAGTATATATCTGCATATATGCTAGGGGCTGAAGCGTCGTGTTCAATCAAACATCAAATATGTATCCTGAAAGTTTTATTTCAGTAACATACATGAATATACCTACAGGTGGTAAGACATATGACAAATGATCAGTTTATTTTATATGTTCAGAAAACACAACTCGTTGTCAGATAGGGAATGGGAATATTGAATAAGGGTAACTTTAATCGGTCTTTTACCGTCTAATATGTTGTTATCACTCATTCTCTCGATTATATGAAAACATGATCAAGAAAAATCATTTAAGAAACTCATATTTAACTTCTAAGCTACATGTATTCTATATCACCACAAGATTAAGACAGTTCATTCAATTACACATTTATATATTTCTTAATAGATAGGTTATGGATTTTTTCCATAGTTCGTAAAATATTAACAGTATCATTACAAATTACATTTTCTCCAGACATCTCGTATTGAAATATGTTGCATGACTCCTACTGTATATTTCAAATAAAACAAAAACAAAATAAAACTACATGTACATACACTGTATATTACAACGTCCTCATTTGTTCTTTTTATCTTGTTTTTTTTTTCTTTTGATTATTTTGCATCTCACTGAGTATTCACCTAATCCTGGCGTCGACTCATCTTATTGGATGATAAATCCATATAAACACTGTCGAATTCATTCCAAGTTCGGCCGATCAGACGTTCTACGAACTCGCACTGTTTCCTTGTTATTTTTTTTTATGGTTAATTGTGTATTGAACCCATCTTTTCTTGGATCTTTAAGAAAATTTTATGACAATCTTACTCGAACATTGTCACCAGCGTTGATTTTTCTCTATAAAGTCAACCAAAATTCACACATTCTCTCGCACACTACACCCTTCGATTCCGGTTTTTAAAAATTAGGTTCATTGAGTATACTACCGATCCTGGCATTCGATGACAAATTCACAAGAACAATGTCGATTTCATTTGATTAAAATCAACTGTGGCAAATCATTTCTATGTTCTCGCACTGTTTCCTATGATTCCGGATTTCGACAAAAATGGTTTTTAACAATGGATTCATTGAGTTTTTGACCCATCTTGACGATCCATCTTCTTGGGCATTTTATGACATAGACCGGCTCGAATCACGTTGATTAAATAGCTCAACTGTTCTTGTGTTTGCCTTTGCCTTCTTTGTTTTAAATACTTTTTTCAAATGTCAATTCACTGAGTATGCTACCCATCCTGGTGTTGGCTCTTCTTACAGATTTCGCCTACGTTAGTTTCTTTCAATGTAGTCAACAGTCTTTCCTTTCTTTTTATTTCGTTGGTTTCTTTAAATGAAGTCAACAGTTTATCTTGTCGATTTGGATTTTCACAAAATTTCACTGACGTTGTTTCACTGACGTTGATTCTTCTTGCGCAGTTGATGACGTAGACCGGCGCGAATGACGTTGATTTCATTGGTCACTTGCGAACTCGTCCAACCCACCTGCTTGGCCGCCAGAGCTGTAACAACAATTCGATGTGGGTTATTTTGGATCTCATATGAGCTCATATTTAATAGGTTTTGGAAAGTACATGCGCACTCGTCGTCTAAATGAGTTAGTATGCACCTTGAGCTGCTGCCAAAGTATATTGAAAATAATATCGATTTTTTTTTTAGTTCTGCTTTATGCCTAAATGCCTATTTTGTATGTAAATGCCCTTGCCTGCCTATCAAAACTAACTATTGCTGCACAAGTATAAACATCTTTGCAGATTTTCGTGTTCCAGTATTCCCCTTTTTTATCATTCACGGTTACAGCCTACATGAGTTGCGCCTTCACGTTTCGTGCAAATGTGTCCAGGGTCCGACCACCTTCGCGAAGCCTACGGTGCACAACAAAAGCTGGACTTGACCGACAGTTTAACGCTTCCTCAATTCTCTAAATCCTAAGCATAGTTATGTTAGCCAAGACAAGCAAGTACTCCGGAGATTCGACAAATTCAATCTTCCTTAATTCCGGCTTGGTTGTTGCGCCTTGCTTTTCTGCAGCCGGGCCCTCAGTTCACCACAAATCAAATTGACATTACCATATACACAATAAGTTTATAACTTATACTAGTCGTATCCCAACACAGCTTATATTTCCCTTAATTTTTGCTTGGTTGTTGCGCCTTGCTTTTCCGCAGCCGAGCCCTGTATTCACTACAAATTATGTTCATATTACCGATTATTACCTCCACAAAAGGTTACAACTAAATCAAAACTTGTCCAACATATTCATTCTTCTTTATTTTTGGCTTGCTTGTTGTCCCTTGCTTTTCCGGAGCCTGGCCGTCAGTTCACCACAAATCATGTTGACATTACCATTTACACAATAAGTTTATAACTGAAGCTCGATTTTTCCTTTTAATTCATCATTATGTTTTCCACAATAAGCAAGTATTCCACTCGATAGATTCATTCTTCATTTATTCTGGCTTGGTTGCTGTGCCTTGCTTTTCCGCAGCCGAGCCCTCAGTTCGCCACAAATCATGCTGATCTGGTTCACAACCTGTTGATCCGGCATATTCGAGCGAGACCACGCGTACGCTGCAAACAGTGAAGAAAATTTAGAAATAAATTTAAAGAACGAAAACAAGACAATGTCCTTTTTTTACGTTATTTATTTACAAAATGTTTTACATGTATTCAGCTAATTGGAGGACCACTTGCTGAAAACAAGAAATTGAGAAATATCGGGAATCGAAAAGTGAAAAAAAAAATCATTTTCGATCTACTGTTTTATTCTACTTAATACATTATCTTAACAGCATATGTAGGGCACATTCATTCAATATTCATAATTTCTTATCGTTTTTCTTCTCTTTTTTAATGATAGCAATGTTAAGGGTGTCAACTGTCTCTATCTTCTTTCAATTTTAATCACAGAGCCGTTGAAGTTATTTTAAATCAAAATGAATCCAGAGTCCACCTAGTTTTTTTTATTAATATTTAATATTAACATACATTATATACGAGTCAGCTATATCGATTCATCTTGATCTTTTATTCTAAATCGAATGACAATACAAAACAGGCAGAGCTTTTATTATACTTTGTAGATCCTAATCTATGCTGTTATTTGATAAATCTGGATTTCCGTCCGTTATCGCTATTTATGAACCTGGCTTGTCTTTTTACCAATGCTCATCATAAACTTTAATCATCTGGAGTATTTTACATTACCACGGAAGTATTATAGTCATTCTAGAGGCTTAGACAATATTAAAACACTTCATGATATCAATCTAGAATATCCATTATATGTCCTCAACGATCTCTCACTCGATTTCGCGACTTTAACATTTGTCATTTATTTGTCGGACTTGACCTCATACTTTAGAAACTCGTCAAATTTGTCATATATACATAATTTACATCATGTTTCAAACATGTATTTTTCCAAGTTTATTTGCCACCAACGAATATGGTATTGATTCGGCCTACTCGATTATAGACCCAGAACTCTCTTTTAATATTGGATCATTCTCCAGATGGCATGTTATTCACTGTTTGGCTTGAGCCTTTGCCTTTTTGCGCAGATGCTGCCTGAGTTGGCCGCAAACGACGTTGATGTGATGGCGTACTTCCGCTTCCTCCATATTGCATTGGGCGCGGGCGACGGCTGCAAAAAAATGGGCGAAAAATAATTACGTTTCAGTATAATCATTATTGAAGAAGTGGATATGTTTAACGATCATTTCTTTATTTCTTTGGAACTTTGAAACGGTATTCTATTAGAATTATGTTTAAATCGAGCGCGGGCGACGGCTGCATGCAATAAAAGTGAAAGAGGAGATTAATTAAGGAAAGAATAACGCTGGTTTGTTTCTTTTTCAAACATTCCTTTTATATTTGATAATTTTCAATTCATGGAGATAAACACACAGAAAGGACAATCGTTTCACAATTCAGCCTGTTCAACGTCTGATGAATAAAATATTTATCAAGGGTTTTACATTGATGACTATGGCCATTGATACCCCGCATAATTGTTCATGTTTCTCTCTTAAATGCAATCATTATCTTTATCTTATCTTTCCTTTTTCTTTACCACTACATTAGTATACTTTTATTTAACACGAGGTATTTGTTTTTCAATCGTTTTTGTAACTTAGGTGATTTTCAATTTATTTTGTTTACATAGACCAATCAAATACAGTAATCTTTTAATAGTTCAAACAACAAGGATTAAATTGAACAAATGTAGCCTTCTACAAATTTAACACAATATTTTGAGGATCCCTTCAAATCATATGGCCTACATTATACTCTGATTCTAGTAATTTTGTATGTGCCTTTTTCCACAGATCCAATAGTTTCAATACAAAATGCTTTCCAATAATATATCACATGTTTCTTCATCACAAAACTTTCTAGCTAACCATGAGTTGTGATGGGTAAATCTGAGGTCATCACGTAACATGGTCATGATGACATTTTTAAACTGGATGCTTATCTAATAGTTTATAGAGTCACTTTAAGCCCATGCCGTTGCCAAATATTGATCCATCCGTTTCAATTAAAATGACCGATAGCTTAATCTAATCATCCATAGCGTCCTTTCACGATTGGGCCTCCTCCTTTCTTACGCAGTTGAGCCCGAAGATGGCCGCAAATAATGTTGATCAGATTGGCCACCTCTGCACTGGTCATGTTGAAACGAACTTTGGAAACACGGTCGATAAAACAAGTATCAAAATATGACTATATTTTTTTTTCTTTTTTCACTTTCATGCGATCAGGATCGGTCAATCTAATGTCAGCATTATTTTTATGATGATGCTTTTGTGTAAACTTGTAACCAGTCTTTTCTTCCATCGCCTGAGGTCCGCTGTCTAGTTGTTTCAATACAACCAAATCTCATCTTCCATAGCGTCCCTTCACGATTGGGCCTCCTCCTTTCTTACGCAGTTGAGCCCGGAGCTGGCCGCAAATAATATTGATCAGATTGGCAACCTCTGCACTGGCCATGTTGAATCGAGCTTTGGCGATACCTGAAACACGATCGATAAAACAAACATCAAAATATGACTATTCGTTTTCTTATTTTTTCTTTTTTTTCACTTTCATGAGTTCAGGATCGGTCAATCTAATGTCAGCATGACCCTATGATGACGAATGTTGTGCAAGCTTTGAACCAGTCTTTTCTTCCATCGCGTGAGGTCCGCTGTCTAGTCGTTTCAATACAACCAAATCTTATCATCCGTAGCGTCCCTTCACGATTGGGCCTCCTCCTTTCTTACGGAGTTGACGTCGATGCTGGCCGCAAATAATGTTGATCAGATACGCCACCTGTGGGCCGGCCATGTTGAATCGGAGTTTGGCCATACCTGAAACACGGTCGATAAAACAAGTATCAAAATATGACATGTTCTTCATTTAATTTATCTTCTTCTAATTTTATGAGTCTGGGATAGAAACATTTGAGGTTCACATGAGGTCATGATGACGTTTTTTTTTTGTGCAAGTTTGGAACCAATCTATTCTTCCATCGCGTGAGGTCCACTGTCTAGTTGCTTCAATACAACCAAGAATCAAAATATGACTATTATTTTTATTTCTTTTTGTTCACTTTCATGAGTTCAAGATCGGTAAATTTAATATCAGCATGACAATATGGTGAGGTTTTTTCTGCGAAAGTTTTCTGTGAAAGCCTAGAACTAATCTAATCGTCCATCGAGTCAGGTCTCTTTGTCCGAGCTCCAGTCGTTTACAATAATCCTATTTTCCGTAACGTTCCATCACGGCTACGTCCCCTTTTTTGCGCAGTTGAGCACGCAGTTGACCGCAAATTTTGTTGATCAGACTGGAAACCTCTGGACCCGACATGTTGAATCGAGCTTTGGCGATACCTGAAACATGAGTTGTTATAACAGTTAAGGCCTTTTTTTCTTTTCTTGTTTTATTCACTCATATTATTTCATCAATTCATTGCAATACCAATATATGAAACAATCTTAACTTGTTCACAAGATAATGATATCAGTACATTGCAATATCCCTTACACTCTTTTTTTTCACCAGAAAAAAATATATAAATGTTTTAATTCTCTTCTCTCAGCACAGTTTCTATACAAATGCGAAATCGAACATTATTACATTCAGAGGACATTATGAAAATTGTATTGATATCAGTTCCATTCAAAACGAGTCTTTACATCAGAAACATGACCTCCATTGAAAACAACTGACAGTCCTATCCTATCCGCGACTTGTAATATGTTCATGATTAGAAAAGAATAGCAACTCAAAACCACTTCAAAATTTCAAAACCGGTAGCAACAGAATCGGCCGGTTTCTTGTTTTTAAATAATTAATTACCATTCTGCTGTTTTTACTATAGAGCTTGCTACTGATGTAACAAATACTTTTATCAATTTTATCTATCGTAATTTATCTTTTAAAGAAGTTTTAATAACAGTATCAGGAAACCAACTATCTCAATTCAGGGGTGCACCTTTAGCCAAAAAACGGCACTTGCACCGAACAAATAGGCCATTTCTGCTTAAGGCTCAGCGGGGTACAAATCCAGTGTTTGTGGTGCACGTAGCTGACAGATTAGTGTGCTGCATATAGTATTTTGCATTAAAATAATGAATTTCAGATACGTTTTTGGGTTAAAATGGATTATAACTTAAAGTATGCAAAAGTATTTGAGCTTAACATTTATTGTAGGGTAGCCCTGCGAAGCTGTTATTAAAATTGGACCTAACTTTGATTCCAACAATCGCTTTTAGATACAGGAAAATGTATAAAGACATAACTACATGTATTAACTTTCTCTGTTTAAAACCATGGGCTCTTTTATGTAGACGCCTATTTATTTAGTGTGGGCGCATGGGTGTACCTTTGCATCTGCGACCATCATTTAGGTAAAGCGACCATCGCACTGTCTGAGTGAGGGTCGACTAAAACACTCGCGCGGACCAAACGAATGTCGGTTTGCGAATGGCAATTTGATATAGTCCAAACGGTGCAAAACGCAATAAATCTTAAATACATATAAAGTTATCGTGCGCCTTAGTTATTTTCAGGTTTAATTTAAATTCTAATATTTGTTTTTTTTTTCGCCCGCCTGAGTTTCGATTTGGGTGACGAACGAGCTTGCGCGACCGTCGATTGTGGGGTTAAGATGCACCCCTGTTAAATAAAAATTAGCTCATGCCTTTTGCGCTCGCATTCCGGGAAATAA
Organism: Hydroides elegans; assembly: GCA_001703475.1. Lineage (NCBI taxonomy): Eukaryota > Metazoa > Annelida > Polychaeta > Sabellida > Serpulidae > Hydroides > Hydroides elegans. The sequence goes on from LQRL01070330.1 coordinate 21,065, forward strand.
AAAAATAAGTTAAAATTATGCGCGAAAAATATGTCAAGGTATTAGTGTCGTTTTGGATTCTGATGGCACTGGCGTGATATTCTATATCTAAGCCTATAGCATTACAGAAATGTATTAGATATTTAATTTTTACATGCAGGCCTATGATTCTAACCGGCGATCACAACATGTTTTGCTGCAGAAAGCCAA
>LQRL01070333.1:772-12402 GCA_001703475.1 Hydroides elegans
AATACACGTTATTAGCGTTTGTGACTTGGTTTTTCGATAGCACATTTTCAAATGTTTATTGTTGAATAACCGTCGGTTCGTTTATCTTCAAAATTTCACAAATTATTTGTTGTGATATCAATAGATTATGTATGAAATTTGAATAAGATACGTTGAGTACTAATAAAGTTATTGAGTATTGAACAACCGGAAATTTCTTTTGTTGTCGAGTATATATAAGCGCGGTTGGCAGTTTTTATTTTGTGTATTTCAAACAGTGTTGAATTTTCATTTAATGTTGCATGGTTTAATTAAATTATATTACCGTCCAAAGTTTTAATTTCGATTTTATGCTCTCAATGTGAAAGTGAAAAAAAACTTGATAAGAGATGCCTTCATTTTGCCTATATTAAAGTTTTTGAGGGCGCTTTTCGTCGTAAGGAAGCCGTCTATGCAATGTCGCGACAAAACCAAACCTAAGAACCACGTTAAAGTGGCGTCGTGCCGCATGTCTTTGCGATATTACGTCCGAAAGTGAGATTACACGGACGACTCTAGAGGGTTCTTCTCAGTAAAAAAAATATATAAATTTATTCATATTGTAAGTCACATTTGTGAAATGTTTACTATTGATATCAAAAATTGTCTTTTATTTATTTTAGGAACGCAAAAGATATTGTCGCTTGAAGTAAGTATACTAAGAATGTATAACAAAAGCATGTTTGAGGGCAATATCATGATTTCTTTGTATAAAGGCACGGTGTAGGCCATGTTTATTCTAGATAATTTCACCTAGACCGCTAGAATTATACGTTTATAACCTTAAATTCTATACAAGTAACCTTCTAATTGTATAGACTGCTACATTCTTTAATACATGGATATATAGTGTATGTTCAGCATTTAGTTAATCCGAATTCTCATCCGTATAGATCCCAGTCGACCTGGACCCAGGGACCTACACCTTAACTCTTAGTGGTACAGGCGGGATCAGTTTCACAAACACCACTGATATCGTCGCTAACACCAAGTTCCTCACGATCATGCTGCAAACCAATAAGGCCATATACAAGCCTGGAGATTTGAGTAAGTTCATAGTTGTTTGACTCATATAGATTCTATGATTAAATGCAAAACTCCAAGTTAAAAGGCGTCTTGTCGGATGGGGAAATCTTTCTTAACATTATCAATAGGATTCAATAATCGAAATCACTATTTTCATCTGTTTATATCTTCATAAATATATAAAGCAGATGTTAACGTTCATGCTTCATTTACCACCAAGCCGATTTTAAGTTTTTTCATAAGAAACAATTTTGCGAACCTTAAGATCACTAGATTTAAAGCACAGTATAGTGCCCATGCCCTTCCTTGTTATATTCATATACATGTATAAGTGGAAACACATTCATTATTTTCTCGCTTTAGTCCGATTTCGCGCCTTTGCCGTTTACTCGGATCTCACACCATACACCGACTACATGGAGGTTCTTATCCAGGTATAAATATGTTAACATGTCTCGAAATACACGATTATTTAAAAAATCTAGCTTTTTACAAACTGTATATTCCATTGTGTCTATGATTAAATAAGATATTATTCCGGTAGTGACGTCGGAAGGACATTCTAGTTTGACCCTATGGAAGTTTTCCGTATGTTATATTACGTTAATATGCTGATTGAACGCTCTTCTTACGTCGTCGCGACGCTGCAACATCGCATTCATATGGCACTCATATCCGACTTGATAATGACTTGAATGTGCATTATGCTTTATTATATTTCATTCTAAACAATAAAGAAGCTTATGATCCTATTTGTATCGTGACAGCTTCGAATGACATCCTATTAAATATCCTCCTGATTAAGTAAATTGGATTAAAGTTAATTTAAATATTTGATGAATTCGTTAAGAGGTGTTTGGGTTTCTCCGTGGCGCAATGGATAGCGTGCGGAACCCAAGGCAGAAGCATGCATTGGCCTCGGGGATCGAATCCACCCGTAACCCGCCGTCACCAATTGGTGACGTCGGGTTACGGGGGATTCGATCCCCGAGGCCGAGCGTTTTGCGAAGTTCAAGTAGCAATGTTTATCTTACCTTTGTGTGTAAATTATATGTATATAATTAATTTCTTTTAATCAAACCTTTATATTAAAGAGTAGGATAGGTAGGGGAAAATAGAGAAGGGAAAATTAAAATTGACTTTGAAGTCAAAACATGTCTTTAAGAATGTATTATATCCTTCTGTAATTTGCCTCAATGCACAATATTTTAAATAAATTTATATCTTTATTCAGGATGCAAATGACAATCGCATTAAGCAGTATCCAGATCCTGGATCTACTATTTCACCAAACAGCGAGAATGGAGTATTTGAGGGTGAATTGCAATTAAGTGACGAGCCTGTGCAAGGCAATTGGAAGATAACTATTAATGCGCAGGTACTTGAATAGTTAGTTTTCATATGCGATAAGTGTAAATATAACAATTCAGAAGAGTTTTTAAAAAATAAATTCTACATTTGAAGTTTTTATATTAGAGTTAATCAAATCAAAGTGAATGACGATTATCATTTTCAACTTTTGTTACCACGCATACTACTTTTCAAATATTCTATATTTGAATGATTTTATGACAAACAAGATTATAAAGAGAATGAATCATGAAACCATTTTATAAACGAAAATTGATCACTTATATTTTAGGGAGAGGAAAAAGTACGAGAAATCGTGGTTGAGGAATATGGTGAATATATAAATATTAACAGATGTCTTAAATTTTAAAACAAAGACTAATCTATTAACGGTTATATATTGATGTCAATGGTAACATTAACTAAATCGAAACAACTCGAGGAATTTACGAAAAAAAAAAAGTTTGTCTAAAAAGTTGTGACATATTGTATGATAATGATAAAGCATAACATTCGAATTGTTTATGTTTAAAACAACAATTAAATCTTACTTGTTTTGTTGCAGTGTTGCCGAAATACTCAGTGTCCCTCACTGCGCCTCCTTTCCTCTACGATAATAAGTCACAATTCATAGTTGCCGTCGATGCCAAGTACGCATGAGCATTTTGCTATTATTTGTAATTTTATTTATAACATATTTTTATAATAAATGGTTTCCTTCACATAGTAATTCATACCATTCCCTTGTGTTTTGGTAATATCCACGTTCTAACTATGGATATGTTTTAAAATAAATAGAGACTTTTTGTTTGATAATCCATGTATGTTTTATGATAACTTGTAATATTCCATTATATATTAGATATACCTACGGTCAACCAGTAGACGGTTCTGCTTGTTTCACCCTAAAAGCAGCTGAGGGGTACTACTCACATAGTCGATATTATACCCAACCGGTTAGCAGAACATGTATGGAAGTAAGTCACATGTATTTTATTTGGTTAATGAACTCACAAACCGTTATATAACGGTTACTAGACTATGAATCACAATAATAATTGCTATTTGTATTTTTTGTCCTAAAAAACTTGATCAGACGTCTCTTGCTGTTGATCAACCTAGTAGTTTTACAGAAGTTAAGGGACGGATAAAGACACATTACAATTGAGACTACAATATAATTTTTGCGGTGAAAATCTCCTTATGAAGAACCAAAACTGAAATTGGTTTCACGCCAAAGAGCAATGCTTTGATTTATCCTACTCCTGGAATTAATGTTGATAAAATACGTTTTTTAAAACTTAATATAACGTACATGTCCTTACTTGCTTTCAGTTGGAAAACGGACACGCCTCTCTGACTCTGACAATCGCCGACCTTATTGACGAAGTAGTGCCTCGGGTTGCATCGAGCCAAAGACCCCTTAGTATCAAGTAGGTAGCGCAAAAACCTATCAAGTTATATACTTGTTTAATGGTTGAATATATTTTGATGGCAATAATTTTTCGGGATAATAAAATTAAATATTATTAATTTTATTTTGTTCTAGCAACATGGAATTCAACTTCACTGCTGAAGTTACTGAAACGCTGACAAGTGAGTCCGTTTAACAATAGATAAATTTAGAAAAGTTATTGTTTTTTTTTTCAATGTTACATATCACATGTAAATAATTTGAGTATAATTTTAATCAAAATGAAGTTTTAGGTAATTTCCAACATGAAATAAATGAATGCTTGAACAAATTAAGATTGTTTGATAGCCTCTGGTCACATTTTTATCTTCACTACTTATTGTTCTCAATATAATATAATATATTTAGGGAACACTTTCACGGATTCCAAACTGGTGAAACATCAACAAAAACTGAAATTGAAATTCCTGGAATCCACTCCAGACACTTTCAAGCCTGGTCTCACTTACAATGCATATGTAAGTCAACTTTATTCATAGGTGTTAAGTAGACTATGATATAAAAACGTTAGCAATAATAATGTATATGCATATTAGATTGCTTCAAAAATATAAGCAAAATACATGCGACACCAGCTACCATTCGACATAACGTCGAACTATTTCATGACGTCGAACTCAGTCGCGATCTACGTTGAGCTTATACGTACATCCGACGTCAACAGTACACATGTGTGTAAATGTTTTTTTTTAGAATCACATTCATAAAAATGTGCCTTATGAATACTATCATAATAAATTACCTTGATTGTTATACTTTAGGTCCAATTGAAACAAGCCAACAACGCCCCACCGGAAGAATCAGATTTAGTTGACATCCAGACCGGACAACCGAGGGGGATCGAGGCTGAGTTCCGTTTCAGGGATGTAGGGCATACCATAAGGTAAGATATTACCTATAAACCCTTGCAAAAGAATAATGTTATCCGAAGGGTCCTGATAATGAGAATATATGCACAGGGACGTGGCAATTACTTAAGCCTTTCCAGAGGGTCATTTTAATCACGTTTTAGACATTTTGCTTGCGTATATATGACTAGAGTCTAGACTATTTGTTTTCCAAACCTTAGTCTCATTTTAACTGCTCACGCTGACGTCGAAAAAAACGTGTTCGTATAAACGCCCGGATAACCTTTTCTTATGTGTCGCCATGTTCCTTTATTAAAGGGACATCCGTATAACAACGGACATCTTAATAAAAAACGGGCATTCGCGGTCAGATTATTTATTAAATCATCCGTGTCACTTTTATTTTGTTTCAGCACAACATCCAGACGATATTTTCCCGTGGGTCCTGGTGGTTTGACGAAAGTAGACGTTAGGGCACCTTCGGAAGATTATGAAGTCTGCGATATCACCGTAAGATACTAGGCTGTTGCTTTTATTCATGGACGAGACTTCCACTTAAATGTACTTCTTCGATAGTTGCTATTTAGTGTAAACAGTCTTTTTGTTGTGTTTGACAAAATTACCTACCATTTCGATTAGAAATATATTATTAGAAATATTGATAAAATATACAATTCTATAAATCATCATTTATCATTCAAAGTAAGTAGTGGCTTAATAATTATCACTAGTCATAAATACCAGAATTATTCCATAATTAGGAAAATCATTTAAATTTTCCACGTGATATAGGTAAAACCATATCCTGATTATAATGCAGTCGGGTAACTATGGCATGTTGATAATGAAATTGTTAATGATCAAAATATTCATTTTTCAGTTGAGATTCAATAACCCTCCTTGGACCCCAAGCTATGGAATCAGCGCAACGGAGCGTGTCGACAAGTTCCTCAGCCGTGACGAACAAACCATTCAAATTCGATTCAGTCGAGCCCGACCTGTGCAGGTAAATAACGTCCTTGGAATGACGTCAGTGCAACGTTGAGGGGACGTGGATATTTTGTCCTACATGTATATGAAACTGCAAGAAAGAAACGTTCGCCTTGGACGTAAGAACAGTTTTGTAGCAACGTCGTGACAAATGTTACTTATTCCGACGCAACGTAGTGGAAGGGGGCGATGAAGTTAACAGTATGGTTTCATAACGGAGGTCATTATGCGCCGACCATCGACAAATTATGAGGTATGTTGATGCTATATGAGCGCATATGTGCCTGATGTCAATTCAAAACAATAAAGGGGGTTATGATCCCATTTATCTAATGTCCTATTTGCTTCGAATTCAATTGGATTTCGCTCTAGATCACCAAATTGGATTAAGTTTAGTTTAAATATGTTATTAATTTTCATAGAGTTATTTGGTTTATTCCGTGGCGCAATGGATAGCGTGCGGAACCCAAAGCAGAAGCATGCATTGGCCTTGGGGATCGAATCCATCCGTAACCCGCCGTCACCAATTATTGGTGACGTCGGGTTACGGGGGATTCGATCCCCGAGGCCGACCGTTTTACATGATTCATACCAGAGGTAACATCTTAACTGTTTCAATTTTTAACTTTTACTTTTATACTTTTATGTTCCTTTCTTCAGGCTGAAGAGTGGCTGACATTTGAAACAGAATCCTCTCATCAAATAGACTCATACCATTGGCAGGTTAGTGTGAAAATACTCGCATTTTATTTTACAAATGTCGGGAGACTTAAACTATCGACTGTCTTTTACGCCGGTACAGTGGAAAGTCGCGAGAAATGTAAGGAAAGTTTCACATGACCCAAATGAGGGCGCCCAATCTTTCAACAATCCATTAATAAGTATAGGAACAATTTGAAAGGTACCGACCCAGGGCCTACTGATGTTTCCAGGGTTTCTTTGCTGAGTTGTTTGCTCGCTCAAGCTGCCTCGCCTAGTGCATGTATTATCTTGTTTTATAATATATTTTATTTTATCATATAATTTATTTTCCCCTTTATCAGATCCAGAGTAAAGGCAATATCCTTGCTCAGGGCACCGAACGAAACTGGTGGTTCCACGTCTATTTCAATGCAGCGCTCGCTCAAGCTGCGTCGCCGAGTGCGCGAATCATCGTGTATTATTTTGCCAGTTCCGGAGAGATTATTGCGGACAGCATCGAGTTTCAAGTGGATGCGTTATTCACGGCAAATCCGGTGAGTTTGATTCGATTTTTATCATTGTTTTAATAGACATTGTATATCTTTAAACATAGGTAAATCGGAAATTATACACATTCAGCTCAGAGGGTCAACATTTTGTTATTATTAATCAAAATTAGGTTGTGTGCAAAACATGAATACTCTGCGCGATGAAAACATATGGCAACATCGAAAAGGCATTTTGAACACTTAGGTCATGCAACACAAATAATATCATTTTATGTATGTTAATAATGAGTATTGTTGTTGAAAAACACCAGTTTCGCTTTCCGCAATAATTTTCATTCGATGTGAACTCATGAATTGATGCCCCGCTTCATGCTTCAGGTTTCGTTGAGTTTCTCCGAAGACGACACCGTTTTACCCCGAACCGACGTATCTCTGACGGTCTCAGCCCAACCAAGTTCTTACATCGGGCTACTTGCGCTCGATCAAAGTGTTCTATTGCTAGGCGACGATAATGATCTCAGTCAAGAGGAGGTAAGCGTTTCCGTTCTCTTATACATATGTTTTTTATATGCGAGTTTATTAAAGGGTGTTAGTAGGGCATCACTGTTTTCTAGCAGACGTATGAACATTGTTGTGAAATCCGTGATTATAACGTTAATGTTGCTTATATTTGATGCGACATTGAGAGGATGTTATTCGCCCTTATATAAAACAGACATTATTTTCCACGCAGACGCAAGATCGACATTGTAATGGCGTTTTATCAAGTATTATTTCAAAGAAGTCGTTTTAGTTTTTATCAAATCATCCATTTTTATACATTTCTCATTTTCAGCTTAAACAAGACATAGCAGCCTACAGAACGGGATCCGAAAGCTCTTCCTTACCTTATCCAACAAGGGGACGTCGCGACGTCGGACGTCAAAAACGTCGATCTCCACCGTATTGCCACTGGTGCTGGTGGCCCATTTATTCGGGCGGCAAATCGGCTACGGAACTATTTGAGGTATATCTCACCTAGACGCTTACTCTAAACATTCCACTATTTGACAATCTGGAAGTTTATGTATTTACCTATGGAAACCATACTACGTACTATTAGTAGCTAGAACAACTCGGAAAAAATACGTTTTCATTAAAAAAGTGTTGCTTTTACAATTTATAGAATTCTTTATATACAAGGTAAAACTATGTAAATTTCATGCTTTCAGAATGCGGGTGTGGTTGTCTTTACCGATGGTTACATTCACGAGGAAACAAGTAAGTATATTTCAGTTTGTCCGATTAATTGTAGTTTACAGAGAGCTTTCGAATAACATTCTCCATCCAAAAATATAAATGTATAATGTTATCAATTTTATTCGTTCTTTCGAAATAAAAATAAACATATCACTTTATTTTATTATTTCTTTCAGTCATCGTTCAACCAACTCGACTCCCGTGCGACCCCTACCCCTACCCACCCCATGGCGGTCCCGCCCCTCCCGTCGGACCACGCGGTCAACCCGGTCCACCCGGTCCAGTCGGTCCAAGATGTCCACCCGGAGGACCCGTCGGTCCAGTCGGTCCAGGGGGTCCAGCGGGTCCGGCGGGTCCGGGGGGTCCAGTTGGCCCCGAACCGGAACCAGAAGAACCGGAAGAAGATGAATGGGAGGAACCGGAAATAGAAAGGGTCAATTTTGTGGAGACGTGGATATGGAGCGATGCCGTTGCTGGGTATGTCAATGAATTCAAATTCAACTATTTGGAATATGAAAATATATCTGTAAATCTGTTAATGCAATTACAAAATAAATGTGACTTTTGTGTAAATTTGAATTGAAAGGAAAATTGAAAGTAAAATATAAACCCCTGACATTTATGTTTTACAAGGCTTCAAAAAAGGTTTAACAGGATGCATCGATAAAGCATATTTAAGGGTCGAACTGAAGACGCCCAACGTATGTGTCCCTATAGCGCTCTATATAAATCCTCGGCTGTTTTCTATACACTTCTTACTTAATTGATACAATATCTTTTTTCAGAGATGACGGTTCCGTAACGATGCAATACACAGTTCCGGACACAATCACATCATGGGTGGCAAGTGCCTTTGCAATGCATCCCGAACATGGTCTCGGTATTGCGGATGACACAGCTTCGGTAAAAAAAAACTAAATTTTGATTCGCCCATGACTATGTTGTAAAACAAATAAGGCGTTTAATTACTGTTTTACATATTGCACTCCAGGTATCAATTTTCAGAACATACACCTGCCTTTGTATTGTAATTTGATTTTTCTTATCTCGTAGTCATTTATTCTAAATGTTCAGATTCGTAAAACTATTTCTAACATAAACATACGTCTGTTAACAGTTAGAATAAATGTGAATCTTACATAAAATGAACATTTATCATAGCCAATATGAAAAACCTTTAAAAAATCGAATAGATTTATATTGAAATCATGTTTTCAGTTGACGGTGTTCCAGCCCTTCTTCCTTTCTCTCAATCTGCCTTACTCAGTCGTTCGTGGAGAACTCTTCCGCCTCCAAGTCATTGTGTTTAACTATATGTCCACGACACAAAACGTGAGCTCTATCTTGTTTTTATTTTTCATGATATTCGAGAGTTAATAAGTATGTTATTGTTGTTTCAATTAGTTAGCAATAAAACTATACAATGAAAATAAACAAAACGACATTTCGTCATGACATTTTGAATTTACTCTGCTTGTAACATAGACAAACCGAAAAAGTCAGAAAATAACTAAACGATCCCTTTTTGTATAGGTTGCTGTGACGCTTAAGAGATCAACAGAGTTTCTCGTTCACCATGATGGTCATGTGTTTGATAACGAAGACCGGATTGTCATGGTCGAGGTAAGAACTACCCCACTCGGCAAGGGTCTTCCATAGTACAAACATGTACGTCTTAATCGGACGTGACGTCGAGAGGACGACCTAATTTGGGCCCATATGTAAGTTTTCCGGACGACCTTTTACGTCCCGGCGTCCCTAGAACGTCATTCGTACGTCCGATTTGGACGCGACGTCGATGCAACATCGTCCGAGACGAATAAGGACGTCCGGAAAACTTACGTATGGACTCAAATTATGTCGTCCTCTCGACGTCCGTGAACGTCTTGCCGAGTGGGACGGGACTTCGATCGTTTGCCAGCGGTAAGGTTATCCCTCGCTGTATAACATAAAACTTTATGGATTGGCGCAGAAAGCAAATATATTGTTAAAGTTCAGCCCACTTGCAATGTTGCACTTGAGGTATTTCAAGTGAAAGTGTTATTCGTTTGAATGAGTTTTACCGGTAGTCAATTTATCTCTGCTGTGTTATGAAAAGGGTTGATTAATTGCACTTAAAAATATATAAATTCCTTACAATATTATACATTTTCATATGTAATTGTTAAAAATTACCAAACGAGTATCAATATTAGTAATAATTAAGTCTTATTTTGCAGGTAGATCCAGGCATTGGCGAAAACGTGTTCTTCTGGATCGAACCCACGACCTTAGGTGACATGGAGATAGAAGTTGTGGGTCAAACACCTACGGCCGCCGACCAGCTCACAAAAATCATCCCAGTTGAAGTAAGATATATAAATATTGAATTACATTCATGTATTTCAATAGTCAGTATTTTCTCACAAAGGGTAATGTAAATTTAGATCCATAAAGATTCACTCTTGATATTTGTTAAATGGATTGAGTTTGTTTTGGAAAAAAAAACTTATATTAAACATACTTACTGCTTGAGTGATCCTAAGGTTTTGAATAGTTAGTTTTTAAAAGAATGATGCCCAATATGTGCTAAACGTTGACATAACGAATTGAATCACATTCTTTTTATTACCCATCTTTGGTAGAAATTTGCAAAGTCAGCTGTTTAAGGAAAGGTATATAAGTTTGGAACAATTTTCTCATCCTTTGCAGGCTGAAGGCGTGGAACAATCCTTCACCAACTCTTGGTTCGTAGACCTCACAGAACAAACCGACTCGAGAATCGCTCATAGGTTCCCAGTGCGTTTCCCAAATACCAATCTTGTTGAAGGATCAGAACGCATCCGAGTTAGTGTCATGTGTGAGTATATGTTCATGGTTCTCTTTTTTTAAAATGTTAAAGCCCTCAAAACCACATGGAATTTGTAACAGGAAACACTACATTAAATTGATAAATAAAATAGTTCACAAATATATTTTCGGTATGAGACACCTACATGTAGAAGTGTCGAATACGTGTACGAATTATTCTAGAAAAGGGTCCTTGATGGAGCCTGGACAGCTATGCAAATGATTGAAAGTTAAACTTAAAGTGAATATATGTTACAACGTCATTCAAGTAGTAAGTAATTATACAGCATTTGTCATTGCTTTGTTATACCTTTGTAGCTGACCTGATGGGAACGACGATTGAAAACATGGACAGCCTCCTCAGGTTACCCACCGGCTGTGGTGAACAGAACTTGGTGAAATTCGCGCCCAATATGTACATCATGAACTACTTGATCGCTACGGAGCAAGACACACCTGAGATACTGGACAAAGCTAAACGCTATATGGAACAAGGTAAATACTCAAAGTGCTTCTTTTCTAACCTATTGGGACTATAGATTCTACGCATAGAGGATACGTGTCCATAGCCAGGCGCGGATTTAGAGGGGCGCACCCGGCGCACGCCCCCTGTTCGCCCTTATATGCAAGACCAAAAAATTTGCGCCCCCCCCCCCCCCCCCCCCC
>LQRL01070341.1:9598-26988 GCA_001703475.1 Hydroides elegans
GAGTTTCAGAATACCTGCCCATCATCTCTCCCAGCGATCCTTCCTTCGTCAAGTATCTCAACGAAGCTGGGTTTGCTAATGTGAGTAAATTTGAAGGGCTTTGTGCGTTCTATTTATACACTTTCGGGCTCTATGAGCATACACCTCTCTAAATGTGGTGTTAATCACATAGGATGCATTGGTTTTTGTTGATAGAAGAAATTGTCATTTTGCCATCACATTAATGGTATTTGGCATTTATCTGTACCGTAATTACCGCAGATGATAATCACCTATTTACAAACAAAACACCCAAGTGCGGGTTATACAACGGTGAGGGTAATGCTTTTCAAAACATTAAACTTTTGATTTTGGTTTTTACATGTAAAATGTAGTTAAATTGTGTTTTGATAAATCGATACAAAACCGATAATAATCTATAAGTTGAGCTTCTGTTATGTCTTTACGGATTTAATAATGGAAGCATAATTACTAACATCATATATATAAGACCTTTTAATTGGGTTATAGGGTGAAATAAACCATCTGCGGAAAATGATAAATTTAAGGTGCGGGTTATACACCGATGCGGGTTATACAACGAATTTCAAAACATGATTCTTAATCTTTATGGGGTGCGGGTTAAACACCGGTGCGGGTTTTACACCGGTAATTACGGTATATTCTTTGTGTTTTCAGACTTCGTCGACTAACAAAAAGGACCAATCCAAGCCCGGCTTTCTACAACACATGATGATCTCAATTCGTCAATACGTCGGACAGACGGACGGCTTCCTCACTTGTGTATCTCTCTTCGTCTCCGCTCTAGTGCTTTCTTTTTTAGACCCCACTTTAAGATATCTCAGACATGGGACGTCATAAAGGCAAAGTTACCAGGCAATGAGAAAATCCCACTTGTTTTAAGGCTCTTTATGGTTATTGAAATTGTTGGGATAGTTTTGTACCGACGAATGGTGGAAATCGATGAGATTATCTGGTGTTTGATAAGGAATTTCTATTTGCTTGGCGTCGCGTTGTTGCAGTTTTTTGTAAGGTTTTTCTCATTAGACCGTTTAAAACTTGGGGCAAAAAAGGGAAGATTTGAATATTGATGTTCGATTTAGAAATACGTGGTGACTAGTCTTAGTTTATCATAGGTTCTTCTCACAAGGTGTGATCATTCACGGGCTAAAATCCTATATTTGTAGAATAGTGCTTTAGCTTTAATGCAGAAAATAGCTTTAGTACAACAATTATGTGATCTACTGTTTATTTAAAACTTAATTTCTCACTTCTTTATTAAATATATAGATATACATGTATAACTATACATGGGTGACATCTGTTCATTTGATGTTTATTTATTGTCATTGAAACCGAGATTGTTTAATATTACTGTAGATAATTAATTCAGGGCTCGAAACTCGATATTTTTCGTGGGGACCCGAAGGGCCCCCGCTCTTCAAAACGTGGGGGCCCAAACAAAAATCCAGGGACCCGAACATGTATATATATATATGTAGAGGGCTCGAAAAACTAAGGGGCCCATTTGGCCCCCGACCTCAAAAACCGGGAATATGTGAATATTGTCGTAGGGTTTGGTTGCCACCGCTAACCTATAATAATGATGTTTGCTGTTTAAAATCTTTGAGTTACATGTAAGTGTTGCACATGAAATGACGTTAGTAGCATGATTTAAAGTTAGTTTGTTATGAAGTGTATGTTTATTTTTCACTGATTCGTTTAATAATATAGTTTCACCGTTAAAAAAAAACACAATTTAAGAATGTGTTGCCTATGGCTAATGTAACGATGGATGACGAACGCAGAGTTCTGAATCTAAAGTACATGCAAGTGCCTAATCTTGTCATACGTTTGTGCGAAAACTGGCAAATGGTGCTGTAAAATATGTGAACAGAATATATTATTTATTTCTGAACGTGCAATATTTCTTTCTTATTTAAGTTTTAACCCTGAATCTTAATGCATGTTTGGAAATATGCCGTGATGAGAAATATTTACCTGAATTGATATTATGTTTACCTTTTCAGTCGAGAATCTTATTTGAATTATTGGTCGGTTGCATCTAAGTATTTTGATATTTAATTTATAGTGAAAGATCTGATCAATTTATGTGTGTTCATTCGTTGAAAGTGCTCTTTTGCCTACATTGTATTTAGGATTGTGTTGTTGTTTGAGACTTTAGGATTTTGATTTTAAGAATTCAGTTGTGTATATCAGTAATCAACCTTAAGAAAATAAGGATCTAATGAATGGTATAGAAAAAATCTTATTAATGTTAAATACATGTTTTGATAAAATGATTATAAATTATCTCGAATAGCTTAAATCTATTTTACTTTGAGATATGCGGAATTATATTTTCTTTGTTTATGTTTTCATTGCTTTCTATTTTATGATTTTTAATGGGTGGTGCTTTTCTAAAGGGTTTGCTTAAATAACTACCGTTTATTATACGAACATGTAATTTATACTTGCCGATTAAATGAAAATGACACTTGAATATTAATTGTTGTTAGTTAACTTTAGGTCTTATGTATCTTATAAAAATCACATGACACAATGCAATTCACAATAAAAAGCCTTAGACTTTGAAAATGTCATTGGATTTTTGGATCAGGTGGTCTAGCTTGTAATGATGGGCATCCGACAGCAGATGTAATCAAGCGCACGTTCGTTTACAATATGATTGATTATGATCAAAATAGTTACCTATTATTATTTACATTGAATCATATATTTAAATTTCGAATAAACTAAACATAATAAAATTTCCCATTAACTAAACTGTAATAAAAAAATATAATTCACTATAAAAACTAGATACATTCTTATGCAATACCATTCGCATACGTATAACTGTTTATGATATGGCACCTCTGATTCTCTTTGTAACAAAATTAAGATTAGATAATGTTTAATGTGATACTGGAAATAATGTTTAATATGATACTGGAATAATTAACCTTTGAGTTGTACTTTCATCTTAGATGATAAACTCATCTTTAAAAGGAAACTTACGTGTACTAAGGCAATGAAGATTAAAACAAAAATGCATTTGTTAGCCTAGACATAGAATAAAAATACAAATAACATTGTAACAAAGGTCCTTGTAAAATGTGGGAATCTTATAAAAAAAGGGTATGAACCAGCTGTATATTGCTTCTTAAAAGTATAGAATATGATATTAAAGATATTCAACTTTCATTGATATTGAAAAAAAAAACTACTTAAAAAAGTCATTTTTAATGTACAGTATACCATTAAGATTATTTTGTGGTTTTTATTTTTGATTTATGAATTTTATTGTAGAATTGTTTTCAAAATAATGACTCTTAATATTCATTTTGTCTGCTTTGTAATTGTGACAAGTTGTCATAAGCAATGATATAGGGACCAGAATAGTAGCTCGCAGATGCAATTATCATGTGATTCAAAATTCTTCCTCTTTGACGATTTAATGTTTCTTATGTCTAATCCTCCGTACACATGGAACCCTGTACTCCTTCCACTTTGACGTCCTGCGTCGCACTGAAGCAAATGTACAGTGTTTTGGTCTGATCGATAAGCGGCTGCCCGCAATTGAAGCAACTTGTACTGAACTCTTGGTTATTAGCAACTACCATCTGTAATTCAAAGAATTTGAATGGATATGGTGTGAAAAGAATAATGTTTTTGTTATTGAGATTACTATCTATAGCTTTCGATTTTTTTAATATATCGAATGTTTAGGAATGTCCCAGTTATGAATGTAAAGTTCAAAGTCTTGACCTTATTTAAATTATTCAATTTAAATTGTCTTATGGAAGATGTCATGAAATCGGTTAACCTAGATTATGTTTCTAGCATATTTCAAGCCCGTTAAGGCGCGTTCACGCAAAAAAAATCCTACATTTTTTTGCGTGAACAGAGGGGATAAATTGCTATGTTTTTATACAAAAAACAGCTTTCGAAAATATAGGGTTTCGTGTTTTTTTCCAAGCTTTTCCAAGCAATTCATTAAAGTTTGAAATATTTAAAATATATAAAACTTACTGTTTCACTGTGAAGAAATAGGCCCCTTTTGTATTTGAAAATCACGGCATCCGCAAACTGTGTTTACCTCGGCGGACTTTGATCAGTTCCTAGTCACCGTGGTTCCCATCACTATCTGGATGGGTGCCCTGTCGCTCGCATGGGAAATCCTCAAGGCTCTCACTAGGTAAGTGTGCCTACTTCTGAATCTATCTCGGATTCATACGTGCGATGAATCGAAAACAACCATATATTGGAGTAAGAATAGCTTATTTTGACATGACACTTACCGTTGAGTGGTTTTATTTCAAAATGAAATAATGTCAAAATAAAATCCTATCAAAAATTACATTTAAAGTTGTTTTGCGACATATTTTGCAGAAACCGTTTGCAATTTACTTCAAATACCAAGTTTTGTTGTTTTCTATTTCAGCTCGGTGTTTTTCGAGAAAGGCATCTTGCGCAAAGTGTACAGCGTCATTTGCTGTCTTCTGATTGGTTCAGCAGCTGCCGCCATGTTTGCCATCAGCCTGGTAAATACATTTCCCGCCAATTTTGGGGACTTAAGATAAACATGTAGCCTACATTTGTACGTGTTGAAAGATTTTTGTATCTTAAGCAAAGGTTTTGATTTCATAAAATAATTATGAAATATAAAGTAATATTTGTATATCAAACGAAAGTTTTGATGTCGTAAAGTAAATATGAAATATTAGAGAATGAATAGAAATGTGACTTGTTTATATTTGAACAGATGTATATAAAACGTTTTGTATTGCTAAGACAAATTCAAATATTACTCAATAAGTAACGGATCTGTTATATAGATTATATATATATTTATAGATTATGAAATATACCATACACATTCAAAAAACATTTTTAATAAACTTGATATTCCATTGAGCTACTTGAAAAGCTATTTAACTCAACATCAATGACTTTTCAGCATCCCCAAACAAGAGTCGAACCCCATACCCACAGAAACCTTCCCTCCGCTGTACAATATTTACGAAGAATCTCATTCCCATTCAAATCCACCAGTCCTTATGGACTTTTTCGAAGGTTATTTGTTTTTATCTAGAGATATAATACTGAATTTGTCCCTTAGTTTAAAAAGCTGTAGCCTATCCTATTCGTTTTTGGTATCAAGGATTTTGTTGTACCAAACCGAATTACGTGAATTTGCTTTTGTTTAAAAAAATTGATTGTTTTGAAAGTTTTGATTGGTTTTATTGTTGTTGTTTATATTTTTCGATTGTTAGGGCAATCGAGTATTGGTTTATCCCGTTTTACTTATTACCAAATATTGTTATCAAGATGTTATAAAAACGCAATGATTTGGCACGATTATGCTTGAACTTGAAAATTCAAACTGATTGCTGTGTTGTTTCCCCGCACTAGGTCGATCACACGGTCATTGAGCGAAACACTCAAAGCAAGCTCTCTCCAGTCATAGCCCAATGGTATAGGAAATCAGAACCCTACCAGCTCACAAGCTCTTACGGGCTGTTCAGAAGGTGAGATTGTCCTTTAATTGATTGTTATGAATATACTCTCATAATCATTTTTATGATAATAATCTTGTGATATCAGTGCTATCTCATATTTGCTTTAACGTTTAAAATAAATGCTTTAAAAAAATCTATATTAGAAATGTATAACGCTCCAAAAATGTCGAATAACGGAATGCGTGTTATATTGCTTTTAGAGCACCTGCTGTTGACGTGTTGTTATTCATGTGTTTGTAATATAATTCGGTTGGTTTCATTATATTATATCGGTGCAGCTGTTCTATAATGAAATAAAATTCAATCCTTGAGAATAAGTTACATAGTATTACAATGCAAGTACAAAATTTATAAATTAAGTCGCGTTAATAATGTTAAATGTAGCACCAAAGCTTCTGATTAAAAATATCAATATTGACACATTCAGTTTAAACTATTCATCGTTCAAAATATGTTAAAAATGTAAAAGTATATATGGACAAAACTATTTGAGTTCAAAATAAGTTAAAAGTGTAAAGGTTTAGATGGATGCGAAACAAGAATGGTGGGATAAGTTGCCATGACATCAAGATAACATCTAATGATAAACAGTTAAACATGAGGATATATAATCAAATAGAATATGTCATATGAATGTTATATCCACAATTGACATAGGCTTTTAATCTGTAAATAATGTTAATAGTCTCGACATCTTTAATTATTTTTTGCAGAATGACGGGTGTAGGCGGTAGACCGGAAGTCATCCTAGAAGGCAGTGACAACACAAACGGACCGTGGAAAGAATACAACTTTCTGTACAAGCCTGGCAATGTCTCAGAAACACCTCCTGTTGTCGGTAAATAGAAACATTTTTTTTTTGCTTTGATTGGTTACAGGCTTTGATTGTATGCAAATTATATGTAGTAACTGAAGGCTTTATAGAATGATTATGTTTGAGTGCCGAAGGGTCGTAAGTAATGGCTATAAAAGTCTTATCTATTTGCAATATACCAATCATGTTGTTTTAGCGGGCGTTAGTGATATTTGATGCCCGATGTTTTTATTTTAAGCCCGTATTTAAAAAGTTGAATACCGCTATATATCATTTAGGCCCGAGCTTGCGAGCAAACTATTACAAATTGCTATGTAAAACAACCTTAATATACCACGGTGCCTCGCATATCAACAATAATTACTTATCAATTAAAACACCCATTTTGATTGACAGCCCCGCACCAGCCGCGCCTGGACTGGCAGATGTGGTTCGCGGCACTCGGTAGCTACCAGCACAACCCTTGGTTCCTCAACCTCGTTCACCGCCTCTTCACAAACCAACCCGAAGGTAGCATTGCTATTATACTATTTATTCAGGGTGTAGCTTTAGCCAGAATTATGGCTCGATATTTTTTCAAGGGTACCTGACAATTGCCTCGAAACTTTCTCGAGGGTACCTAAATTCTGATTTACCCTCGAAATTACCGAGGGTTTTGACCCTTTTGCTACATCCTGTTAATTTATGCAGTGTTATATTTAGTCATATATATCAAGTTGCGTTTGACATGCGAAAATAAATTTAAATATAAAAAGGATGAAGGTTATTTGCAATTTATGTTAATCAAAGATGGATGCCACTTCTGTCTAGGGTAAGTGCTATGATGGGCACAAAGATTGAACATATAAATTAATCAAGCATGAATAATTTGGCTTGTGAAATTTATTAACACCCTTTAATTCTTCGAGTAGAAAAAAAAAAAAAAAACATACATGATATATAACTTCATGGTTAATTGGTTATGCACATGGTTTACATTCAGTCCTGGAGTTGATGGCTGAGAATCCGTTCGAGGCATCGCCACCCAAGTACATCCGGGCAACGTTGTATCACTATCACTTCACAGCGCTCAATGCTACCAAGTGAGTGTAATTCGTGATACTTGTTCGTATTTGTTATTCCTTCCCCTAAGTGTTAAAGGTTTAAAGGAATATCAATAATAGGCATACATGTTGACACAGCCTATAGTTAAGCCAAAATTTGCATGGGACTTAAATAGGATTATATTTTCTGCAAGAAAAGTTCCGCTATGATGAATTATGTGTTTTAGTTATCAAATATATATTTCGTTAAAGTTAAATTGGATTTGTTTCTTCTATTTCAATATTGATTCATATGTTTATTGATTGAGTATGGATTCCGTGTGTTATATGTGCAATCGAACAAGTTTGATAATTATTTATTCGCAAAGATCTTCCGAAGACGCATGGTGGACGAGGAAGAAAGTGTCTGAATATCTGCCCATTATCTCTCCCAGCGATCCTTCATTCGTCAAGTATCTCAACGAGGCCGGGCTAGCAAATGTGAGTAAATTATGAAGGGCCTGGTGCATAACATTTCCAACTTACTGTGCTTGAAAACACCTCTAAGTTCTGTGTAGTTTTATTGGTTCATCATACATAATAAAATCGCTTAAGAAGAAATCATCAAATTGGTATCACAAAAATAGTAAAAGGTATTATTACTCCTCATTCGTCATGCTAAAAGCAATTCACAACACTGAGTGTATATATTCCGGGAATTATGACAATACGACTACGCTTTTATATTGAAATAACCATATGTATTTTTTTTTTCAGTCATCATCATCAAAGAAAAAGGACCAAACCAAGCCAGGCTTTCTACAACACATGATGATCTCAATTCGTCAATACGTCGGACAGACGGACGGCTTTCTCACCTGTGTATCCCTCTTTGTCTCTGCGCTCGTGCTTTCTTTTTTAGACCCCACTTTAAGGTATCTCAAACATGGGACGTCATAAAAGCAAAGTTACCAGGCAACGAGAAGATACCACTGGTTTTAAGGCTATTTATGGTTGTTGAAATTGTTGGCATAATTCTGTACCGGCGAATGGTGGAAATCGATGAGATTATCTGGTGTTTGATAAGGAATTTCTATTTGCTTGGAGTCGCGTTGTTGCAGTTTTTTGTAAGGTTTTTCTCATTAGACCGTTTAAAACCTGGGGCAAAAAAGGGAAGATTTGAATATTGATGTTCGATTTAGAAATTGGTGGTGACTAGTCTTAGTTTACCTTAGGTTCTTCTCACATTGTGCGATCATTCACAGGCTAAAATCCTATATTTGTAGAATAGTGCTTTAGCTTTAATGCAGAAAATAGCTTTAGTACAACAATGATGTGATCTATTGTTTATTTAAAACTTTATTTCTCACTTCTTTATTAAATATATAGATATACATGTATAACTATACATGGGTGACATCTGTTCATTTGATGTTTATTTATTGTCATTGAAACCGAGATTTTTAATATTACTTTAGATAATTAATTCAGGGCTCGAAACTCGATATTTTTCGTGGGGACCCGAAGCGCCCCCGCTCTTTAAAACGTGGGGGCCCAAACAAAAATCCAGGGACCCGAACATGTATGTATATATATATATATATGTAGGAGGCTCGAAAAACTAAGGGGCCCATTGGGCCCCCGACCTTAAAAACCGGGGGCCATTTGGAAAATCCGGGGGCTAATGGCCCCTGGGCCCCCGTGAGTTTCGAGCCCTGTTAATTCATAATTTATATAAAACGAATCATATGACGGGAGTAAGTCAATATTGTCGTAGGGTTTGGTCGCAACCGCTAACCTATAATGATGATGTTTGCTGTTTAAAATCTTTGGGTTACATGTAAGTGTTGCACAGGAAATGACGTTGGTAGCATGATTTAAAGTTAGTTTGTTATGAAGTGTATGTTTTTTTTTTTCATTGATTCATTTAATATTATAGTTTCACCGTTTAAAAAAAAAACACAATTTAAGAATGTGTTGCCTATGGCTAATACAACGATGGATGACGAACGCAGAGTTCTGAATCTAAGGTGCATGTAAGTGCCTAATCTTGTCATACGTTTGTGCGAAAACTGGCAAATGGTGCTGTAAAATATGTGAACAGAATATTTTATTTATTTCTGAACGTGCAATATTTCTTTCTTATTTCAGTTTTAACCCTGAATCTTAATGCATGTTTGGAAATATGCCGTGATGAGAAATATTTACCTGAATTGATATTATGTTTACCTTTTTTTAGTCGAGAATCTTATTATTGGTCGTTTGCATATATGTATGTTGATTTTTGATTTATAGTGAAAGATCTGATAAATTGACGTGTGTTCATTCTATGAAAGTGCTTTTGTGCCTACATTGTACTTAGGATTGTGTTGTTGTTTGAGACTTTATGATTTTGATTTTAAGAATTCAGTTTTGTATATCAATTATCAACTTTCAGAAAATAAGGATCTAATAAAAGGTATATAGAAAAACTTATTAATTTTAAACACATATCGAGAAAATGATTATAAATGATCTCGAATGAGTAAACTCTATTTTTATTAATTATGTGCAGAATACTATTTTCGTCGATTGTGTATTTCAGTCGTTTCTATTTTATGAGCCTTTATGGGTGGTTGGTTGCTTTTCTAAAGGGTTCGCTAAAATAACTGCCGTTTATTTATTGTCGTTAGTTAACTTTAGGTTTTATGTATTTAATTAAAAAATCACATGACACAATGCAATTCATAATAAAAAGCCAAGATTAGACTTAGAAAATGTCATTGGATTTTAGGATCAGGTGGTCTAGCTTGTAATGATGGACATCCATCAGCAGCTGTGATCGAACGCCCGCTCGTATGAATTATGATTGATTATGATAAGTGAACAAAAACTAATGTGTATAATTTTATCATCCAAATAGATAGTCTATATCATTTCCATTAAATCATAAATTTTCATTTAAATTTAGTGCCCAGAACTAAGCATGATTAAAAATTATAAACTATCAAAACTGGATATATTCTTATGCAATACCATTCGTATACGTATAACCATTTATGCTATGGCACCTATGATTCTTTTGATACACAATCAAGATTTTAAAAAATATTCATATATATGATAATGGAATAATTCCCTATTGAGTTATACATTCATCTTGGATAATAAAATCATCCTCAAAAGGAAACCTTTGTGCACTGAGGAGTATGGTCTTCTTCGATTAAAATTAATATGCAATTGTTAGTCTAGTCAAAGAATTAAAAAAAACTGAAAGCTGTGACAAAGGTTCGTGTAAAAGATTGGAATTAGAAAAAAAAAAGTGTTTACGTTCACATGTTCCAGCTGTATATTGCCTCTTTAAAGTACAGCATTTGATCGTTATAATATTCAACCTATGTTGATACTTAACAACTAAATAATTTAGAACAGTCATGTAAAGCAAAATTTACTATCTAGATTATTTTGTGATTATGATAGATGAATTATAATTGTTGTTTTCAAAATAATGACTCTTTGATGAATTTTGTCTGCTTTGTGATTGTGACAAGTTGTCATAATCAATTATATAAGAACCAGAATAGTAACTCGCAGATGCAATTATCATATGATCCTGAAATCTTCCTCAAAGACGATTGGTTCAATGTTCGTAAGACTTAATTCTCCGTACACATGGAACCCTGTACTCCTTCCAATTTGACATCCTGTGTGGCACTGAAGCAAATGTACAGTGTTTTGGTCTGATCGATGAGGGGTTGTCCGCAATTGAAGCAACTTGTACTGAACGCTTGGTTATTAGCAACTACCACCTGTAATTTGAAGAAGTCGTATGCAGATGAATATGTTGGAAAGTGGACAATATGTGTGTTTACTAAAGGGCTTGCTTCTTATATATGTTTGGGAATGTCCTGATTATGATACCAAAGTTCAAAGCCTTGACCTTATTTAAATTATTTAATTTAACTTGTCTAGTGGGAGATGTCCTACAAAATCGGTTAACCTAAATTATGTTTCTCCTCATTAGTTAGTCTAGCATTTTTCAGGCCCGTAAATCATTTATTTGTTAAAGTTTTAAAATATTTAAAAGATATGAAACCTACTGTTTCACTGTGAAGAAATAGGCCCCTTTTGTATTTGAAAATCACGGCATCCGCAAACTTGGTTCTTGCGCAGATCTTTTTCAGCATCCCCTGTTCACTTGCTGGAACATAACAAATGCCGCAATTAAAAAAAAAATTAATATTCTTAATTGAAATAACTCTAAATGGTTAATTGTGTTACATTATCAACAAAAACGCTATACTTTTCAGGAGACTGATAATGAACTTTTGTCCTTAACCATATAAGAACACAAATATGCTATATTAAATGTATGACTTTTCTATGGCCATGGAAAGTCAAACAAGCACATACGTTTGATCTTGAGACACGAGTTTTGCTTCATCCAGACAGATCTGCCACTTCCCTCGATGGCGTCCCGTTCAGACTGATTCGGCCACTGGTTCCCATTCGCAAAGAAATTCAGCTGTAAAAGAACATAGACTTCTACCTTTCCATTGCATCTCTTTATGGTGGACTTTATAGGACCATTTCGGTGACATTTTGACCTGGGACTTTTTTGTCTGTCTGGGCTTTGACCTTGGTTGTTTTATTTATTGTAATTATTCTAACCATAAGTATTTCTTGGAAAATAATTAATTTTAAATATTTTTTAAATCAGGCCCTTTGACGTATCGCTCCTTTCAGGGCACGTCTGTCTGAAGTGACTTATAATTACAAGCATATAATTATATGCCGTTTTCGCATGCAAGTATTTTTTACGCGAATTACTTTCAAACTTCAATATGATAAGCATTCAAAATGATTTTGAATCTAAAATAGAATTCTACCTTGTAAAAATAGTTAAAAGGTCTATGCGTCAAATCCTGAGTTATATATCCGCTTGGACATGGTACCGCAACTAAAAAAAGGGTAAAATTAAGTTCTTATTAAAATGTTTATAACTTAATTAAGGCAATTAATGGGAAGTATATTCAAAGTAAGGACAGAATCTACATTTTAACCTCATTTGCAACCTTGATATTGGACATGGTACCGCACCTAAAAAGTAAAACTAAGTTCTTAATAAAATGTTTATAATTTAATTGAGACCTTTGATAAGAAGCACATTCAAAGTAAGAACAAAATCTACATTTTAACCTCATTTGCAACCGTGACATTGACTATTAAGCATCAATCAACGTATGGTTAATTGTATAAATAGGTTAAATAGCAAATTGATTGATTATCACTTTTACATGATGTAATACATTATACCAATATTGAAAATGAACTTGCAAAACTGTTTTGAATAATACAAATGTTTTTTTTTTGGAATTAATGAATTACACTTACTTGCATCTCCTACGGGACAGTCAGGCTGTAAAAGAAAGATTCACATAAATAACCTGTTTTATTATCCTTTTATTCAAAAGCCAATGCGTATATTTTTATCAAATCGATTGTAATCGAAATCGTTTATTTTTTAAAAAGTAATTTTTATTAAAAGAAGGGCACACACATATTTTAAAAAGTTGTAAAATCACCTTAAATCATCATTACATTATTACGAACAACAACAAAACGATAATTTATAAGCACTAAAATTGTTCGCAAAAAGGTTTCACTATTTGCAAGCCAACTGGGCTATTTTTCCTTTTCTAGCCAGCTTGGAACAGAAAAGGAACACCTTTTATGAAAATTAGAAATGTCGAATTTTACTAAATTGTTTAAATTCTCAAATTATCAAAAATGATGTTCCTCAAACTGTTCAAATCTACAAGCTAGAAAGTATTTCCAAGCCAGCTGGAATTTGGTGTGGGGGGACACCTTTTTGGGGAACAGCTAGTGGGGTGCTCTTCTTTAAAAAAGAAGAGTTCTAAGCCTAAAACTGCTAATCATTACAAAACTGTTTTGAACTTTGCAATGGGTTGTATGAACCATTATATAAATTAAATACAACATATAAATCTTTAAACCTTCGATTTTGTCACCACTCAATTTTGCTCCTTATCTCAAATTTAAAATTGTTACAAGTGTGGAAATTCTGTGGCACCAGGGGAAGATATGATACCATTTACATACATGATGTTTAGAACCGTTTTTTTTTCCATACCAATAAAAATCAAGTAAAGAACTTTATGCAGATAGGACCCCTCGATTTCTTTATCACATAATGTGGCTCCTTACCTCAAATTCGAAGTTTCCACATGTAGGGAAGTTGTGTGGCACCGGGGGAAGGTGCTCGACGGCTTCGTTGAGGAGAATGAGCATGCCCTCGTCCGAGTGGCGCTCTTGGTGGCAGTGCATCACCCAGTGTCCAGGGTTGTCAGATCTGTGAACGATTTACATAGGAAATCAGATTGTATATTAGTAATATGAAGACTGTTAAATATATATCTACGTAAAGGTAAAGGCAGGTAAATATGTATATGTATATGTGTGTAATATCCGAGATATAATTTCATAAGAAAGAACGCTTATTGAATACTCAATCATCTAGAACAGAGTACCAAGCTAAGTTTTATTAGGCTCCATCAATTAAACTCCATCGCATAATTCATGAAAAAAAAACATATTGTATAAGAAATAAGTGTTTATTTGAATTTTATAATTACCTGAATCGAATAACCAAATAGCCCCGAGCAGGCACAATAGCGGTATCCTTGAGAACCGGCTTGGCATTAAACGACGGTTGCCCACCATTCCAAACCCCATTAAGACACAGCGGCGAATCACACAGAATATCATCATTCTGTCCAATCGGCACACCTGTAACGGGATCAGTATCAGGATACCCCGATGTCATAATGGCAAATGTGTGACCATGCAGATGGACAGCATGATGACCTAGGATGAGACTAGCGGGGAAGTAATTATACAGCACCAATTGGATGGTTTTATTGAATGGAATATCGAGCATATTGGTACACCTGCAACCCGTTCCGCAGTCTGGATCGTCACAGTTTATTATACGCGCACTGTTGTCTTGTGAGAACGGAACCATTGGTGATTGGAATACCTTTCCGTTCACTGTGGGACCGCTGTGAATTCCAAAATTTAAGAAATATTCAACAATCTCTGTGTCCTGGGTTCCGTAGGTCTCTTGCAGATAGACATCTGTCTCGATAGTTTGAGCGTCGTTTAGGGTAAGGCAAGTCGTATATTGGTCCGCGGGAACAGCTTGATAAGGACAATTAAACACAACGCATGGATTAGTAGCAGTGCAAACACGGCGTGTAGATGTCGGGTCGGTATATCTTGTACTTCCCTCGTAAGCAATTACTGCATTTGTACCAAGTGTAACACCATCCGACGTTATGACAAGATTTGGTATAGCAGTGACATCTAGCTTTCCTTCTCGCAACATCTCGGCACGGAACCAATATATATCAACGATTGCATTGGTATCAATCTCAAAATCAACCCGTTCACCCGGCGCAATAATGAAAGAATCAACGGTAACTGGCACTATTTCCATGCCATCTAACGCCACAATATTGAGCACATGAGCATCGATCATCATTTCGTAGAATATCTCCGCCCCAGAATTGACGACACGGAAACGATGACGAGAATTCGCTGCAACTGTATACGTTGCCAAGGGTAACGGCGAGTCATCCCGCCTGCCTCTTCCGTCGATCAATGTACCATCGTAAGCCAGACCATTGACTTGACTGCCATCTACCATGAAGTCTCTATTGAGAGGGAATACTTGTGATTCACCGGTTCCGCGATACCACGGATAGTTGGCGTTCATCACGAGCAGTTCGTTTGCGGTCTCATGATAAAAGTCTTGAACCTAAAGGATAAAAGAGAAACAATGTTGATCATTTTGAGTTTAAGGTAAAGTAAAAGTGCCATAACGTCGGATGGGATCACATTAGGTACAAACGCAATAATTCTACCGTCGTATGGCAAAGTAAAGTAACTACCATTTTGCACTTTTCGAGAAAATAAGCAAAACGCGTTTTGGCCTCTATCTTTGTTAATATTTTTCTAAGAAAACATATAAAAAATTCATATAAAATAATAAGTTTATGAAATTCATATGATATATTGCAAATTATGATTTTCCCGTTTATTATGAAATATATAGCAAAACTTTATTTTACCTTACATTTCACATGACAAAAAGTACGTCTCTAGTATGGTAAAATAAAGTAAGTCCATACAAAAGTAGTGTTTAAAACTATGAAACTTGTTTTAGAAAGTAAATAATAGTTTATATTATCTTCAAATATACTAATATGCTTTCAAGTTTATTCAGAATACCGTTTTAACAAAAGTCTCGAAAATTGTTCCTTAAATTTTAACTGTTCTTTACTGCTCACGTCCATTTTGAAGAGTTTTGACATGAGGCCATACAAAATCAGATTTTTTCCAATATTCCGTTGTAAAACTGTGTTTCTTCTATTGCCAGTCCAATAATAAGTATTTTCAATTTCTGTATCATCTGTTTTTACTAACACAACATATTTATCTTAGCCGAAAATGCGTTTTAAAGCAATGTTTTAGTTCAAAGTGTGCTGACTAAAACATCACATGACCACTCGTCACGTTACCCTTATCGAGTGATGTTATTGGTCGAGAAACTTACTTTACTTTTCCATACAAGATTCATCATGTTCAATATACTTACGTTATTCTTATTAGGTTACCTGTGTGTAAAATGACCATTTGGAGTGATCGTATGAATTTCAAAATGCACTCATATATAAATTTCAATTGTTTTAAATCATAATGTGTTAATATCTCAAAAATCGAAATTTTGGAGTTACTTTACTTTACCATACCACGGTAGAATTGCTTACGAGGGAAATACACTAAACGTACGTCATTTGTGTATTGCGAAGAGATTTGTAAACTGCTTTATTTCATTTGCTCTTTATCTATGCCAATTTGTTTATGTGTATGTTTATTCCGCTGAATAATCGGGTTATTTCTTAAACTGATATATATAAATATACACTTTTTGCAGTGTTATTAACTGTTTAGCGTTATTCGAACATCATATCCATTGTATATACTTATGGAACATCATATGAATAAGGCCCTAAGTAAAAACATAAACCCACTATGAAACCATTAAAATAGAAAACCTACCATGACAACATCATATGGAGTAACCGGAAGTTGTTTATGAACAATGAATCCACCGAAGATTCCGTCGATGCGCATGTTAGCCGAGTGCGCATGGTAGAAAAAGGTGCCCGCCGGATTGGCGATGAACTTGTATTCGAAGCTCTGGCCTGGTAATATTGGGCACTGCAATGTAAGAGATGGAGCGTTGATGGTTTTCAAAAAGGGCAAAAGGATTGAGTAACCCATCAATTTTATAAAATAATTCTATAGAACTATAGACTATTTGAGAGACCGCGATCCTTTTGAGAGGCCGCGATCCATTTGGAAATTTGAGATTTTGAATACACGACTTCTCATCCAGTGTCAGATATCCCTGGTGATCACACATGACTGTATAACTAGTATATAAAAATCTTATACAGAATCAACAATAAAATTGTATCGCCGGATTCAAATTGTCTCAAAACACCTTCATTTCTTGAAACATTTTTGAAGTGTGTTCATATGTTAAATACACTGTCCAAAAAAAGTCAAGCCCCCCTCCAGTTTTTACCATTAAACTATGCAGTGGTGCACAGTTTTAAAACTTGTGTTATGTATTGATAAATCAATCGCTTTATAGTTTTTGGTTCCGAATATTGTCTACTAAGATGTTAAATGTATTAATGGCTAATTTTGTTGTGATTGGATTTGTTTAAGTGGGCTAATTTACGATGGAATTGGAGGCACATTATCACCATTCTGATGTTTATGGCAAACGGGGTATCTCACATTTGCCGAAAAGTGACCGGTTTGAACTTATGCACTTTATCCCAATTGGCTCCATTGGTAGACTTTACATATTGACGTACGGAGTAACACAAGAAAAAATGAAAAACAATGAATTTTTCAATGCTAATCACAACTTTTAAAAGTGTGCTTTTATGC
>LQRL01070352.1:0-10000 GCA_001703475.1 Hydroides elegans
CCTAGCATTGAATGAACTTGTAGATACTATTATAAATGCGTTAGATAAAAATAAATATTGCGTTGGTGTCTTCATTGATTTAAAAAAAGCATTTGACACCGTTGACCATACACTCTTGATAAATAAACTTAAATATTATGGTGTAAGGGGTATAACTTCGAAATTTTTAGAAAGTTATCTAAGTGATAGAACGCAATTTGTAAGCTATGATAAGCATAATTCAACGGAGGAAGTAATTAAATGTGGTGTACCGCAGGGTTTTATATTAGGGCCTTTGCTATTCATTATTTATATAAATGATATGTGTAAAGTGTCGGATTTATTACGCTTTATAATATTCGCGGATGACACCAATATTTTTTGCTAAGACAATGACCCCGTGCTGTTAGTGGATAAATTAAATAGAGAACTTATTAAATTAACCAATTGGTTCAGGGTAAACAAGTTATCACTTAATGTTGCAAAATCCAATTTTATGGTATTTGGTAAAAAATCAACAAATATATCAGATATAAAACTTAATGGTGTGACTCTTGAAAAAGTACTGTCAACAAAGTTTCTTGGAGTTCATATTGACTATAGGTATAGATGGTATACCCATATACAAACTGTACAAAGAAAAATTGCTAGTGTGCTTGGAGTAATGTATAAAATTAAGCATATTGTTGACAAAAAAAGTGTTAATTATGATATATAATACACTAATTTTACCATATCTATCTTATTGTAGTGAAATTTGGGGAAATACATATGAAAGTAGGTTGCATGATCTAATTGTATTACAAACAGAGCTATCAGGATTATTGGTGACATAGGATTTCGAGATCACACAACCAAAGTGTTTAAAAAGTTTAAATGCCTTAAACTTGTAGGTATAATCAGGCTTCAGACATGTGTTCTTATGTATAATGCCAACAAAGGAATCTTGCCAAAAAACGTGCAGCATAATTTTATCAAAAACAGTGATGTCCATAAGTATAATACAAGGCGTAGAAATGACTTTTTTACAAGTCAAAGTAGTACAAATCTTCGAAAAATATCAGTTAATCAAAAAGGTATTGAACTATGGAATGCTCTTCCTAACCGTGTAAAAGAAAGTGTATCCATAAATGTTTTTAAAAGGAATATAAAAAGTATTATATTAAAATCGTATTGAAAATGTCTAAATTGTGAATAAATTTGTATATAGTTCTTAGTCAAGTCTAAAAAAAATCAAAAATGTACTCAGGATAAACTGTGATTTATGTGTTCAAATAGTAGTGTTTTGAGTTTGGTAGATATAGCTTAATTACATGGGTCTGGTAAACAAATAAGAAATATATTTCTTCACGCCAGTTCCCTTTCGTGTTATATGCGTTTTTGTATGTCTCATAGTTAGAAACAACCAGTTAGTTATCATCAAAATTGTACATGTAAAAACATGCATATATACAACGAAATAAAATTATCTTTATCTTTATCTTTTATCTTTATCTTTGACTTGTTGTTTAATTGAATAGGGAAGGCGATTCCAATCCAGCACAGTAAAGCCCGATCAGAACCGAATATACCTATACACACAGATATGACACGATTTTTTTTCTCAAAATATGTATTGTTAAACAGTTATTCATGAATACTGCGTGGTACATCAATTTAATAACAGAATTCCGAGTTTCGAAAGGGGTTTATAGTTACCCACACCCATAAAATATAAATGATGGACAATCTTTATAAATCCACTTTATCAAATATAAATGTAAAATCTGAAAAGGCTTATTGTTAATTGTAACTGATGAATCATCTCATTAAATAAATCATTTCATGATACACAAGTACTCACTACTATCATCCCGAAATGAAATATTTCTCTAGACCAATCAGGTTGCATTATTTGGGGTCAAAGTTCTAATGACGTCATCAAAATATGACCTGATTTTTGATAGTTTTTAGGTGTTTTAAAGGCTCTGTAAAAGACATAAAATGAATTAAAAATTCATATTTTATCATAAAAGAAAGTCAATAAATCTCTGTTTATATGGTATATTATAATTAAACTGAAAAATGTTAAATAAATCTTAACAAAAAATGAAGAATTTCGGAGGGTGTTTTTTCCATAAATTTCGCCATTTTTGGTCATTTTATATAAGTATTTTTTTTAATCATTTAAATCTTCTTTTCAGATAATGCTATGGTTATATTGACCAACATTCTCAAAAATTGCTTCAATGTTAAATACTATGGTGAATTTTCGAAAGAAATCATGCATGGATAACAGAGAAATTGGAAGTAGAAATTGTCATTTTTGCTATATAAATGATAAGGGAATTTTCTGTTTACCATGAACAGGACAAAATGGTCACGTGATCTCTAAATCACAACAAGTGTATTTGATCACAAACACTCGTACAAGTCATTTCATTCGTCGAAACATAATCATATCTATGACCGATATGTTTTATCAATTAATTACATATAAGTGCGGAATGTATACATATAGGCCATTACATGAATAATCTTATATTGGTTGCTTAAGACATCGAGAAGGATTGCTAAGATTGTGGAAAATTCAAAACTAGAACGGTGGGCGATAATACAATATTTATAAGTTTGCAAAGCGATAACCGGTTGATATATACAAGTAATTAAGTAAAACAGTAGGCTAGACATTCTATATATATTATATTACAATTATTTGAGCTAACATGTAGTATCGGTGCTGATTTAGATTAAAACAATTTTGGTAGCCAGTGTAAACATGTTTGAAAGAAAGGTAACTTTCAAAAAAGAAAAGTGTCTGGATCCACAATCTTCGCTAGCAAACAATAGCAACAGGCGCAAGCGCCGGAATGCTCCCTCTGAAAGAAGAGCACCCCACGAGGTATTCCTAAAAAAAGGTGTTCCTTTTCAAATTTCATCTAGCTACAAATTTTCAAAAATGGCATTCTGGCTACAAGAATTCAAGGAACACCTTTTTGGATTTTGGTCGATTTTTTTTTTAATTCTTTCGTCAATTTGGGGTTTAATTTTCTTCAGAGATATCTAGCTAGGCATTATAGGCTGAAGTACAACAAAAAACTGGTCATATAAACCAGTTTTACTAGTTTCATTTTTCATAAAAGGTGTTCCTCTCATGATTCTAGCCAGCTAGATGAGCGCAGTGAGCCCAGCTAGCTACAAATATAGGAACACCTTTTTGTAAAAAATATTTTTCTAAAAAATATTTCTTTTTGCATATTTCAATGTTACAAGTGATTTTATACTCAAATAAGCACTTTTTGAAAATTTGGTCGTGAGGTGCCCTTCTCTGAAAGGAACACAAAAAAAGGTTAATAAACTATTCGGAACAATTATGCTCTGTCCTTCAACACATCAGATGTAAACAAGCCTACCTGCAACCATTATAAAATAATTGACTTGTATTGCTATGAAACGCAAGTATTTTTGGTGAGGATATTTAATAAATATCTTTGAATCCAAGAAATTAAGTTATAAACTGACTTGCTCTGCAATTGCCAAGGCGTTTTTTGAAGAAAAAGTACTAATATTTGGGTGATAATGGGTAAGATTAACTTTTTTGGAACATGTTTTAAAAAGGCTTGAAATGAAAAGTATTTGTATGTACATGTGTATTTTAGGGGTTTTGTCAGATTTCGAAACAGGGAACGGTCAAATGCTAAAATGGACATCAAATAACGATGTAGATCTGGGTTGTCCTTCTGACTGGCATTTATGCTTGAAATGAGCTTGTTTGGGCAACCACGTCCGAATGAATTATCATAGAGACATGGAAATATGCTCAGATGAAAGTTATTGGTGTGTAAAAGTCCCTGTTGGTACTTTTGATTATTAAAAAAAACGGAAGCGGCCGAAAACTGGCAAAAGCAATAGAAGGATGGGGGCCTTAAAATCTGGGCTTAGAAAATCGGAAATGTCAATTTTTGGTCACAATGGCCAAAAACAGCGCCTTTTCGAAACATGGATGTGCCTTTTGACAATTTCGGTCAAAAACACCCGACCAGAAGTTGTCATATTGGCCAAAATAGCCAAAAATAGCGTTTTTTTAGACTTGGATTTGTAAGGGCTAGAGCTTTTTTGAACGGAAGGTCATAGAAACTAGAGAATATACTCAAATAAAAGGTCTAGAAGTGTAAATGTGCCTTTTGACAGTTTCACCCACCGGAAAAGGCTGAATTTCGCCAAAATGTCCAAAAACAGCGGTTTTTCGACAAAATGAGCTTGTACGGGCTAGAACTTTTGAACGGAAAGGCATAGAGACTTGTTTATAGACTGTAATTAAAGGTCTTGAAATGTAAATACGCCTTTTAACAGTTTTGGCCAGATTCGGCGTTTGGAAATGGCAGATATTGGCCAAAATATCCATCAAACAGCGCCTTTTCCAAATATGAGTTTGTACGGGCTAGAACTTTCGAACGAAAGGAGAAACTTACAAATAGGCTCAAATGAAAGGTCTTGAGACTTGGTTATAGGCTCCAATAAAATGTCTGCCGGTGTAAATGTGCCTTTTGACGGTTTCGGCCAGGTTCGAGTACCAGAAATGGCAGAATTTAGTCACAATTGCCAAAAACAGCGTTTTTTTTGGAATATGAACTTGTTCGGGCTAGAGCTTTTGAACGGAAGACCCTAGAGACTTGTGTTTAGGCTATAATAAAAGGTCACGAATTGTAGATATATCTTTTGACAGTTTCGGCCAGATTCGGCCACCGGAGTTTGCCAAATTTGGCCAAAACGTATATTTAACAGCGGGTTTTTTTTAACAGGAACTTGTACAGGTAAAAGTTCTAGCCTGTACAAGAAAGCGATGACGGACGGACAGACGACAGACAGAGCGACACTGCGAAACGCCTTTTGTGTTGGGGCCTAAAAGAAACCACCAAAACAACATTTTCTTTGAATGAGCTTGTAAGCGCTACACATTTTGAATGAATGGTCATATAGACATTTGAATATGCTCCGTTTTGCATACAAAATCTACAAAATTGGCGAAACTATTCCAAGTAAAGTCATAACGTTATTTAAAAGACCATAACCCCTTTATATTAGGAGGAGGTTGAGACCTGGTCGTGTTTATCAAAACAATTTCATTTTGCGATGGCCAACCACTGAGTCCTTCAATGGTCATAATTTAGGAATCAATATACATTTTCAAAACTAGTTATGTATTTTGAAAGTTTGGGCAGCAGCGTCGAAAACTGGCTAAAGCAATTAAAATACTAAATTGACAAAATTGAAAAGAGACGCCATCTGAATTTCAATTATAAACCGTCTTTCATATAAATAATTTTCATGAGGAAAGGTGGTTTTGTTGGTTAAATTGTATATGTCAGTAAATAAATACCTTTGCTGTATCTTGACTTACTTATGGGCGTATTCCTCTCCGGGACCACGCTCTCCCCGTGACTTCCCTGCGCCATTCTAGCCTTTCGGACGCTCTGCGTTCTGCTGTCGCCAGGGGTATGACGGTGTCCTCTCGGATTTGGGCGCACCATTTCTTTGACGGGCGGCCTCGTGGTCTCGGATTTGGAAAGTTGCTGTATTTGTTTAACTATAATAACTGTAATAATCTGTTTCTGTGAGGACGCTTTTGTTCCATCTGCCACTGGCTTGGCTTTACTTTGACTGATTCCCTACTTTTGTCTCAATCCTATGTTCTTTGGTTCAATATTCAACACCAAAACTTTTCCGTAACCTCACTTTTTGTAACACATGATTTTTCATTAGATTGCGCAAGATCAATCGTTCTGCTAAAAAAACCGAATGGTAAGCACTAATTGGTTTTAGGCAGTCCGGTAAATCACAGTCTGAAGAGTATATGTGAAGTATACTATACTTCAAGTAAAGTTTTTTTACTTGGTGTTTTATATAGTAATTTTACACACCATAATATCATTCTAAATGATTTTTTAGCTTATCGTGATTGAGGTCATTCTAAATGATTTTTTAGTTAAGATTCATTAATAACATTCCTTAATGAAAGATATTTAGTGAATTAGTGCCTAACCCTAACAGAAAAAGATAGATATTTTATATTATATTTTCGATGTATACCTCCAGTACACTCTTCAATCTGTGATTTACCGGACTGCTTGGTTTTAGTTTCGTTCTGTATATGTTTGCTAAGTACTGACAGTATTTGTTATCACAAAACATACAACTACCACACTTAGCCTTATTATTCCTATTTTTATAATCACGAAAATTCACAAAGCGTTAATGTTGGAAAATTCCAAAGTTCACCTATTATCGCCCGTTATTTTTATCCGTAAACCCTGATTTCAAAACAGCCAATGACCTTTCGAATAAGTTAATTAGAAGTTTATCGCTTATCGTGATTGAGGTCTAAATAGCCCTTTAGGCTTTGTGTATGTCTGGTGGAGAGTACTCTTGGGATTTTTTAGAGCTAGGGATACCCGTAGTTGATTTTTTTGTTGTCTTTATGAAAAAACGACTCGTATACTGACAGTTCACTCTGTTGGGCTACCGAATTATATGAAGATTATAAGCCCCCCCCCACCGCAAAGTTGGGAGCCTATAACGTTAAGGCGATCTTCTGTCATCGCTTTCTTGCACGGACTAGAACTTTTGAACGGAATGTTAAATCGAGTTGGTTATACTCGTATAATCAAAATGAAGAGTCTCGGTACGCGTGTATGAAAATGTGCCTTTTGAAATCATCACCGAATTCGGTCAATTTCCCGTGGTGAATTTGACCAAAGTTGCAAAATTATTGATTTTTCGAAACATGAGCGGGATATAACTTTTGCGGGGTCGTATGATCACTTTTGATTGGAGATAGGTAGGCATGTGGTTATAGTCGTTATGAAAAGCTTTTTGATGTGCAAATGTGCCTTTTGATAATTTCCATTCAATAAGGTCAATTTACTAATTAGAAAATAAAGGATGTTTTCGCTTTCTGGCCTAGTCAGTTGCCTTCAGAATGAAGTGAGTGAGCCTGATGCATTTGGCATGTGCTTATATAAGCAACAATGCTTATATAAGCTCATTTGGTATGTATGTAAAATGATGGTTTTGTTAGAGACATAGAGACTTGGTTATAGGCTGAAATGAAAGGTTTTGGTCCGTAGATGTGCCCTTTGACCATTTCGGTCAAAACGCCCGACCGGAAGTTGTAAAATTGGCCAAAATAGCCAAACATAGCGTTTTTTTTTCAAGACTTGAGCTTGTACGGGCTAGAACTTTTGAACGGAAGGTCATAGAGACTTGGTTATAGGCTCAAAAGAAATGTCTTGGTCCGTAGATGTGCCTTTAGTCAAAAACACCCGACCGGAAGTCAAATTGGCCAAAATAGCGGTTTTCATAGAAAATATATTTAAAGTCTACAAAAAAACATACCCCTTCGAGTTTGGGGGTGGTTAGGGCCTGCCCGTGTTTCACAAATACTTCCTTGTTTCACTGTCCTTGTCACCTGCATCTCAAAAGCGTTGGGGTGTGTTTATATGAGCATACGTGCTTATATAAGCATATTTTTATTTCATAAAATCATGTTTCTGCTGGGCCGGCCTTGTCAGCTACCTCTCAAAAGCCATCGGGTGTGCTTTTATAAGCAATCGTGCTTATATAAACATATTTTGTATAATTAAAATAATTAGGATACTTTTGCTTACTGGTCTCGTCAGTTGTCTTCAGCATGAAGTGAATGATGTACTCTGTTTTTTAGGCCCCAACCCCAAAGGTTGGGGGCCTATAGATTTGGGGTGTCTGTCTGTCCGTCCGTTATCGATTCTTTTCCAGGCTGTATCTTTTTAACGGATGGTCGTAGAGACCTGGGAATCATATGAAAGGTCCTGGTGTGTAGTCTGTAGATGTGCCTTTTGACAGTTTCGGCCAGATTTGGCCACCGGAAATGGTCCGAATTTGGAAAAAATGTTCAAAAACAGCGGTTTTTCGAAACATGCGCTTTTCCAGGCAGTTTCGGTCAGATTCGGTTACCGGAAATTAATCTGGCCGAAACTTTCTAGAACTTGTGAACGGAAGGTCGATTATATGCTCGAATGAAAGGTCTTGGTTTTCAGATGTGCCTTTTGACAGTTTCAACCATATTTGGCCACCAGAAATTGGCCAAAATTGGCCAAGAAACTAAACAGTTGTGATTTCCAAAACATGGGCATATACGAGATAGTCAACACCCCTTCGAGTCGGGCGGCGATTGGGGCCTTTCCGTGTTTCACAAATACTTCCTTGTCTTCATCACATGATCTTGTTGGTATAAAAACCTTTAAAATTCGTAAACATGTAAGTGGATGTTGTCGAAGTTGTGTTCTTTTCAAATTATTCTGAATATTGCATTCCTTTGTTAGGCCCCAACCCAAAAGTTGGGGGCCTATAGAGTTGGGGTGTCCGTCCGTCCGTCCGTCTGTCTGTCTGTCTGTCCGTCTGTCATCGCTTTCTTGTACGGGCTAGAACTTTTGAATGGAACGTCATAGAGACTTGGTTATAGGCTCAAAAGAAAGGTCTTGGTCCGTAGATGTGCCTTTTGACCACTTCGGTCAAAAACACCCGACCGGAAGTTGTAGAATTGGCTAAAATAGCCCAAAATAGGGCTTTTTCAAGACTTGAGCTTGTACGGGCTGGAACTTTTGAACGGAAGATCATAGAGACTTAGTTATAGGCTCAAATGAAAGGGGTTGGTCTGTAGATGTGCCTTTTGACTATTTCGGTCAAAAACACCCGACCTGAAGTTGTCAAATTGGCCAAAAATAGCGGTTTTAATAAAAAAAAAAACATATTTTTTAAATGTACAAAAACCATACCCCTTCGAGTTTGGGGGCGGTTGGGGCCTTATCGTGTTTCACAAATACTTCCTTGTTTCACTTCACTCACCATCCTGCATTGTAGCATTGTTTAATTCCACGGGAAATCCAAGGTCACTGGCTTTCTAGTTAGACTCGTTTTCATTATACCTGCCTCTAGGTTGTGTGACGCTGTATTTTGCTGGAAATTCAATATGGCAAATCATATGAACAAAAAGAAACGAATCTTGGAATACACGAAGAATGAAAGTAACGATGAGGAAGACTATCCGCAGACCAAGCATTCTAAATTTCAAGCTAACAGCGCTCAATCAAGTAAGTATAAATATATACCGGTATATATGCTATTTTATACATGTAAATATTAAACATTTTAAAGTGTGTAGCAACTAGACTATATGACCCGGATTTTTCTGTTTATTCAATAACATCACGAGGATTGTACTTTATTCTTGGAATAGTAGCAGAAATGTCCAAGAAATCATATGGCCTGATGAAAATATTTTTTTATGAAATTTAGTTGCTTGGTAATAACAAAGTTTACATTATACGGACTGTTTTGAAAAGTGTTCGCAGAGGCTGACGAGGTTGACGACAGACCATCGTTTAGTGGGACTGGAGGCCTTGGGAATATAGGGAATGCACAGGGTTTTGCAAGTGACTTCGTAATACAACAGGATGGTGCCACCAAAAATAAAGGCGTCTACAGCGATGTGGCCTCCAAGCTCATGGTATGCTTCCGTTAAACATGAACGTATTTAGTAAACATTATTTGAACATAACCTTCCTAAACAAAAATTTGTGAACTGTCAATATAATGGTACATCCCTTTTTATCGCTTATTGTCTGGATTTGACCATTAACAATTGTTCACCGATAGTGCAAGGGGACGATTAAGCCCAAAAAAGATGTTATTTAAAATAAACTTATTTGATGCATTTGATATATAACATGATATATATGTTGCTAATGTTGTAGGCGAAAATGGGTCACAAAGCCGGTACTCAATCAAGTAAGTATAAATATATACCGGTATATATGCTATTTTATACATGTAAATAATAAACATTTTAAAGTATGTAGTAGCTAGACTATATGACCCGGATTTTTCTGTTTATTCAATACCATCACGAGGATTGTACTTTATTCTTGGAATTGTAGCAGAAATGTCCAAGAAATCATATGGCCTTATAAAATATGAAATAACTGCAATTCAAGCGCTGATTTGA
>LQRL01070390.1:5935-18054 GCA_001703475.1 Hydroides elegans
GAACGACATAAGCTGGGGATCTACGGAAGAAAAAGACCTACAAAGCATAGAAAAAATAGTACCAGAAGTTCTCAAAGAAAGAAATCTCCTCGTAAACGAGTCAAAACAGAGAAATACAAAATATCCAGGAACTCAGAACAGGACTGGAAGGAATGTAAACTGGTAGGAAGTAAGCTAGGAACAGAAGAAGACATCAAATACAGAAAAACTCTGGCAAACAAAGCCATCTGCGACCTCAAACCCATTCTTCAAAACCAGAAAACATCAAAAGAATGTAAAATACAAGTCTTCAGAGCACTCGTAGAAAGCATTTTCCTGTACATTACGGAGATCTGGGATCTTATGCAAAAACAAGAAAACGGAATAGACGTCTTCCAAAGACAGCTACTACGAAGGATCTTCGGTTTTAGATACACTGAAGACAAGAAAAACTGGCCATCAAATCAGAAACTATATGAAATAACAGGAACCAAACCCTGGTTAACCACAATCGCTAAACGCAGGTTATCATTTTTTCGGACATGTATGTAGATTGCCTGAAGATTCACCAGCCCAAAGAGCTCTAAAAGAAGCATTAAAACCTGTTAAGAAACCGAGAGGAAAATCCAAGAACACATACCTAGCAACTCTCAAGAAACAACTCAAATTGAAAGGTATCAATACTATAGAAAAGGCCCAAAGAATAGCTAGAGATAGAGACATTTGGCGAAATATACTAGGATAAATTCGAAAGAAGGAACATCCATCAGAAGAAGAAGGAAGAATTGATATATCTATCAGGACTGTTCCTCTCAATTTCGTCAATGAAATTAAGTTAATTAGGTTAAGAAGGGCACCCCATGACCAAATTTTTGAAAT
Source organism: Hydroides elegans (assembly GCA_001703475.1). Classification (NCBI taxonomy): domain Eukaryota; kingdom Metazoa; phylum Annelida; class Polychaeta; order Sabellida; family Serpulidae; genus Hydroides; species Hydroides elegans. The sequence continues at coordinate 6,794 of LQRL01070390.1, forward strand.
TAATATATTTAGCCCAAAATCACTCCAAACATTGTAATATGCAATAGATAATAAATTTTAGAAAAATGATTTTTACAAAAAGGTGTTCCTATTTTTGTAGCTAGCTGACATAATCTCGATCATCTAGGTAGCTAGATTCGGGAAAGGAACACCTTTTGTGAAAAATGAAAATCTGTATACCTCTATATACTACCAATTTTTCAATACTAAACAATGTAGCACGTATAGGTAAATATATTTGAATGAAAATAAAATACAATTTTCAAATGGATTGGTAAAAAAATAAAAAAAATAATTAAAAAGGTATTCCTTAAATTCTTGTAGCTAGTCGGCAATTCTTAAAAGTTTGTAGCTAGATCAATTTTGAAAAGGAACACCTTTTTTGAGGAACACCTCGTGGGGTGATCTTCGGTTAAGCAGGTAGCATGTACATTATTTAAGAATGTTCCTTATCATTTAAGATAAACCAAGGGCAACCTAATAGAAAATCCTTTACAAAAGGAAGTGAAGTGATCTTGTAATTAGGCAGGTCAACATGTAGTGTGTTTTTACCCTTGAAAGCGTTATTATAATGTAATTGATGCTTGATGATATACATGTACGTAATGGTATAATGAAAACAATGACGATTAAATGACCAGTCTGTCTATCAACCCGTCGGCCTGTATTCATTGTTGTGTATAAAATCGGTGCATATCTTATATCAGAATATAGCTAAAATGGCATAAAAATAATTTTCATTGTTACAACTTTTAATTCTACTGAAAAGTACAACTAAATGTGTCCTAAAAATGTGTTCATTTTCCATTTCGATCTAGATATAACATTTCAAAAATGCAATATGCAGTAATTAAAGTAAAATGTCATTCCATCAATTTATATCATTATAAATGTATTCGACAAGGTTTATGTATCATCATGCATACATAAATAGCTTCGAATTCTAAACTATATTATATCCGAAATTTGATGGTTTGGCCACGTCACCAGACGCCCCCTCTATGTCGCCAAAGCCTATCGAGAAGATTCCTCAAATCCAAGACCGCGAGGCAGGCCACCCAAGAAATGGATCACCCAGGTGCGAGAAGACACATGATTCCCTATCGCTACAGCAGAGCGCAGAGCATCGGACTGTGGTCATTGGCGTACAGTCAGCCGTCTGGAGAGAGCGAAGGGGCGAAGAGTCCAGAGCATCTAAGTCAAGCAAATTAATATAGCTGAAAACTGGTCATACATAAAGGCTAAGTATAACGATTTTAATTGCTCATAAAAGATTTTCCTCTCATGATTCTAGCTTGCTAGATGAGCTTTATCCGTAAAAATAAACATGTCCGTAAACAAGTACATGATCAGCGTCACATTTGTTGGATGTCAGTTTATGATGTGTGCTTCATGTATTATGTTTACAAGATTTTGTATTGTATATATATGCTCCTTGGGGTAAATAAACCACTTTCTTCCAGGTAGAGAGACCGTCTTGTTCGATAAGTCGAGACCCTTTTAGGTCTTTTAGGGCGCATTCGGAAATGTAACCGAAAAAGGTGAGGGTTACTAAAATACCTAAAAAGGTCTCGACTTACCGAACAAGACGGTCTCTCTACCCGGAAGAAAGTGGTTTATTTACCCCAAGGAGAATATATGATATGATAAGAGAGATCACATGGTTTTACTGAACTCAACCCGGAAGCATGTTTGGTTGAAGGTTTCCCCAGGATGACGTCACACGAATATGTGTAAACAAGTAGTTCCCGACTTTTCGAATAGGAAAGTGACAATAACTGAAAACGGTCTTTACTTTCCGAATGCGGGATTAGTAACCCTCACATTTTTCGGTTACATTTCCAATTTCAATTTTTCAATTTTATTTGTTTCCAAAAATCCTTATCATAAGGACATATTGGTATACATTTAACAAAATTGTCAATCACATAAAATCTTAAATATAATACAATGGAACATATTATGATTTCTATTGAATAATACATTCAATTTGCTATTATAAACTGTGTATAAACGAACATGGTCTATATACATAAGATTAAAAATATCATTTAAATATGGACATTATAATACACATAAATTTGCTTATTTTGCTCAGCTTTTAAGCATTTGAATTTTCCATGAGATCTTTGAAGAATATACAGCTAATATTTCTAAATCTACGACTACCTAAGTATAACAATCTTTCATTTTCGAAAAATTTACATTGAAATAGCAGGTGTAGCTCATCGCAGGTTGTGTCTATATTACACAGAGTACATTTTTTGTCATTTTCAAAATCATTATCATATCTAAATACTGACACAGGTATTTTATTACTTCTGCATCTAAATTTTGCCATTTGTTGAACCATGAATTTGGGCAGAATTTTAATATAAGCAGACTCTTTGAATTCATCTTTAAACATTCTATATATTACGCATGAGTCTGACTCAAAAACGTCAGAACGCCAGTTGGTAACAAACTGATCCCTTATACGATTTTTTATTAGATTTTTAAACTGGCCTTTGGACATATTTGATAATTGAGACTGATTTAACCATAAATACGATAGTTCAAGATTATCTAATGTTGATTTAACATATTTTAACGATTTGTGCTTGAAACAATCAATATCTTGCCTAAACAGTTTTAATACCATGCTATATAATACATGAGTAATTTTGCAAGTATTTGACTCTGTAACTATTTTAAACCAGTAGTTCAAAACTCTCATTTTTACTAACTCGCTGACGGGTAAACGGCCACTTTCACCAATTATCATTTTAGTTGGAGTGTTTTTTTTAGGCCTAAGACCAACTTATAATATTTAATCTGAAGGCGTTCAACTATGTTACAGCCATAAGCACTGATGCGCCCGCTGTCTCACAAAACTGGCTTCCTTTCAAATTTTATATGAACCAAAAATAAATAAAATTATCAGATATTCTTCAATAATTTTCATATCAAGTGTTCTTTAGCTCAATAAAAATCTAAATTGAGAACAAAATAAATACATTTAGTTAGTTTAACATTATATAAAAGGTATTTGAAATTCTGTATTGTTGCTACGTCTTCACTTCTCTACTGTTTTATTTACAAATGGCGACCCGGAAGTGAAAATCCAAAAAATACCAAAAAGTGAGTTTTTTTGTCGATATGAAGTAGGAATTAGTTTAAATGACATTAGTATGTGGGGACTGTAAATAAACCTTAATTTCGTTTAGTCATTGCCTTCTCATAGACGCTTCCTGGTAGGAAACGGGCCATATAGACTGATTCTCATCATCATGTTAATCGTCTCTGTTTCTTTCTGTTTCTGTATGTTTGAGTGCATCCCTCATATTTGAGTATTATCTCACTTGACCAAAGAATGTCCAGAGTCTTCTACTGTCCGGATTTCCCCTGTTATTTTCTATAAGAAAGTGAAGAGTATTTAACATGCCAGGGACAGGGCCCGTACACGGCATCTCCAGCTTTACGTCCAGTGCCAATGATATTATACCCCTAGGCGAGGTGTCCATTATGTCTCAACCAGTCAATCGATAGTTCCTCCAGTGGGGCTTGAACCAGGGACCTTCTGATTACTGACACAATCGATATTGGGAGTAACTTAAGTATCCGTGGAATGTCCCGGTGTATATTACATTAATAGTTAAACTCAACAGAAAACCAATAGACAAAAACCTCGAAAAGTTGCCAACCCCGTACACCAAGAATCACCAATATACGCAGGAACAACCGAGCCGCAAAGATGAACACAAGTCTTTTTAGGCCCCAACCCCGAAGTTGGGGGACTATAGAGTTTGGGTGTCCGTCCGCCCGTCTGTCATCGCTTTCTTGTACGGGCTAGAACTTTTGAATGGAAGGTCATACTCATAGAGACTTGGTTATAGGCTCAAATGAAAGGTCTTGGTCCGTAGATGTGTCTTTTGACCATTTCGGTAAAAAACACCAGACCAGAAGTCGTTAAATAGGCCAAAATAGCCAAAAATAGCGTTTTTTCGAGACTTAGGCCCGTACGGGCTATAACTTTTGAACGGAAGGTCATAGAGACTTGGTTATAGGAAATGAAAGGTCTTGGTCCGTAGATGTGCTTTTTGACCATTTCAGTCAAAACATCCGACTAGAAGTCGCAAATTGGCCAAAATAACCAAAAAATAGCGGTTTTTTCGAAACTTGAACTTGTACTGGCCCAAACTTTCGAGCGGAAGGTCCTAGAGACTTGATTATAAGCTCAAATGAAAGGTCTTGGTTTGTAGATGTGCCTTTTGACAATTTCGGTAAAAAAAATCCGACCAGAAGTTGTCAAATCAACCAAAAATAGCGGTTTTCATAGAAAATATATTTAAAATCTACAAAAAACATACCCCTTCGAGTTTGGGGGCGGTTGGGCCTGCTCGTGTTTCACAAATACTTTCTTTGTTTCTTATCAACTCGGATCCATATTGATACAATAAAGTCGCCAAATTTAAAGGATATGCATTGTATTATAATAGGCGTATCATCGAAAAAAGACGACATATCACTATGAATATTCTTCTAAATATATAACCATTGTAGGGCCTCTAATGACTTCGTATTAATAAAATGTGTTTATTTCTTTGTCCAGACAATGCTGGTCGTCAAAAATATAAGTTTATGGTACAACACATAAATTAGAAGCAACCGCACCATGAGGGCACAAAGTCGCACTGCAGGGTCGCATGCCCTTAGCAGAGACCGATACTTCAACATTGCGATCAAACTGGTTGCAACTGGTAATTACTCGATTTTAATATATTTTCGATGCAACTGAAGATATTCTATGTAAGATCAATGTGCTAATCAATAATTCAGTTGGATAAAATATGAATAAGAAGAAAATATTATAAAACTATTTTGAAAATGTAATTGATGTTAAAGGTAATTATTTTAATCAAATTTGTTTCAATGGTTGTCTTTAGGAGAAGTTTTTACGCTCCGGAACATTCACAATGATATGAAGATATCGGAGCTTATGGGTTATGCCGAGTTTGAAACAGGAATACCAAAACATATGCAACGAATTCGATATTTAGACGAATGTACGTATGATAAAGAATAAACATTACTTTATTGAAATATAAGCGCACAGTTTATAAACGGTTGTTTACAAATGGGTTTCCCTTTAATTATAATAAACGCTGTACTTTATTAACTGAACGCCCATTCCCAATATGGGGCATATTTAGGGACGGAATAGATTCTTGCAATTCGATGTTGCAACTCGGTAACGTTCATTAAGCTCAGTGATTATTATTATGAACGATTTTTTGTCATTTATTTACAATCGTTGATAAAAACTGTGCGAACTTTATTTCAATACAGCAATAGTTATCGTATGTGTGTGTGTTTTTTTTTAATATACACAGAATAATACATTAGACTTTCTCATATAAGAGAAACACTGCCTTTAAGCCTACACATTCAATCAAACATTTAGTTTCATATTTCATGTTATGAACTTACACACAAAGTCTTTCATATCAATTATGATATAAAATTAATGTCTTAATTTCTCAAATGATATCTTTTGATTTCAGGTGATTTATTAGATACTACAACGGTTAGGGGCAATGACATTGTCGGTGGAGCGCAGCTATCAATGCAGGTTTGGGGTTTATGGACATCACTTATTCAAGCTGTCGCTACAAATGATATCGAACAGGTAAATGTCAAACAGAAAGAAAGAATAATAGTTAATACAAATTGCACGATTGAAGGAAAACAGGAATCTTCTGTGAGTAAATATTGTACCACTATAAAAAAAAATGTACATGAATAATGAAAGAAGACACGCGATTGGTTTGTGAAGGAAACATGTAATTACACAAAAAAAACGAAGATGTACGTACATAGGCCTATACAATATGTCATTTCACAGTGATATGTTTAACTGGACTCAAGGTTGGCCAATATGAATATGAATAATGATATTATCAATATTTTGTTCATATATTGTTGCAGGTATTTAAACTAGGCGTAACGCAATCTTCAGATTACACAACACCCAATTTAGAATATATGATGCCATCCAAGCGAAAACAACATTTATCAGAGCGCGCTTTCATTGCTCTTTATATTGCTTCACATAGAGGTCATATCAAACTGGTTGAAAAACTTATCTCAGAAGGTAAGTGATTGAAGGAATCTTGGGGTTTCATATAAAGGCAACTTATCTCGTCTCAATTTTACTGACGTTATGCAACATGTTAATAAACATTTTGTGCTTAAGTTTACTTACTTACTACTTTTCTACCGAGATAGTTCAACATGCTCAAGTTATTATTATTTAGCAATGATAGTAATGTATACTTTGATACTAAAGAAGCAAAATGTCATTAATATCTTTAAATGTTTACCAATCCTTCATCAAATATTTGAATAGACAATTGTAAAGAAGAATGCGCTTGGAACACAAAATGGCAGTAAGAACAAAGTACGTGTTTTGTAGGGCTTAGATCAATGTTATCGACTTTGTTTTGAATATAATATTTTTTCTATACATCATTCAAGGTGCTGATGTGAACGGCAAGACAGATCTGGGAAGGACAGCATTGCACGTAGCATCAGCTATGGGCCATGGAAACATGCTTGATTTATTGCTTGAATATGGTAGGTGATTTTTTCGTTGAAGCCACTCTATAAAGATTCATTAGCTATGCTTACTCCTGTGTGTTAAACCGATACTTTAATCTGATTTTAAATGACGCATATTGCAACAGGAGAACTGTTCTTGTATAATCATAGAATTGTTTCCTTTACACCTATACTTAATTCAAGAGGCTGTCAATTATGTAAGATAATAATAATTAAAAAAAAAACATCAAATACATGATACCGAAAGGTACATATCTTGCAGCCGAAGCCATTTATTAATCAATTTATCACTTCAATCAAATAATCCCGTTTATATCTTATATTTCCTCAGGTGCCGATATTGACGCCGAAGACAAAGCGGGCGAGAACGCATTGACGATCGCCGGCAAATTCGGCCACAAGGCGTGCGAGCGCCATCTCTTCCTCTTCCGGTGGCAACAACGCGCCAAACAGGTGCGCTCGCAGGTCTACGTACCTATGTTTGCGCATCAGTACCACGATTCTGCCAATCCTGTGTGGCTCAAAGGCACCCATCAGCAGGTGTACTTCACGCAGATCTTGCCGCCAGGTAATAAAGGGGTTTATGATGAATGAAACATTTTTTCTATTTCGATGATTATTCAATCAGAAACTCAATATAGGGTATTTTTAGCCGGACCAATATCACTGAAATAAAATTATGTTTGAGTTTGAGTTTTCGTCTTTAAGGTAAAGTAATCTGATGCTCATACACCTTTACAAATTTCAATAATTGCACAATTTCATAACCTCTTTTTGACTGATTTGACCATTAGGCGAAGACGAAGGCACCCATTCGCTAGACATAGCCCCTTAAACTCCTTGGTCTGTTTTTGATATCTTGATCTATTTTTCTATTTAGATGGTGACAAGGACACCCATTTGAGCGCGCCCAAGCGGCCCGGTTTCCAAGGCCACGGAAAGGAGAACATCAGGCGCGTTTCCGAGACCTTTACATATTAAAATAATTGGCCAATTTTAATACCTCTACTTCACTTCTTTGACCATTAGGCCAATATGAGGGCACGCATTTGAGCGCGCCCAAGTTGCTCGGTTTCCTAAGCCATTGCAAAGAAAACACTTTTTACATATAAACCTGATGATCATTTATTTTCAAATATTTAAGTTATGGGTTAATTTAATAGCATATGCTCTATCTTCTTTGACCATTAGGCGAATATGAGGGCACCCATTTGAGCGCTCCCAAGCGACCCGGTTTCCAAGGCCACGGCAAGGAGAATATCCGGCGAGTGGTGTCACAAACCTTTACATATCTAAATATTTGGCCAATTCTACTACCTCTACCTTACTTCTTGTATATTTAGGCGAATATGAGGGCACCCATTTAAGTGCTCCCAAACGACCCGGTTTCCAAGGCCACGGCAAAGAAAACATCCGGCGAGTGGTGTCACAGTCCGCAGCGCCATCTGGCGAGGATTCAGATAGCGATGATGAGTCAGAGGGGAAAACACGTGAGTAACTCATTGTAATATCACACTTCATTACTGAGATGAAGCATTATGCCCGGTGATGTTACTTTTGATTTTTCTCGGCAATTAGTTCCACATTTAAACATATATTTCATGTAATAAAAGAAGTAATTTCTGAAATGGCTACCTTGGGGTACGGGAAAGTAATGCTAGCATCCTTCATATGAGGATATTGTCTTTCCTCTGGCCAATATCTAGTTTGATAAGGACCATTCGGGTATAATTTGCGTTATATATCTCTTTCACCCCTTCTTCTACTTATTTGTTAAATCGTGTGAATAAATAGTTTAAGTAATTGTGTAAATGTAATTACTTGAATATTAATTGTGTTAATGTCACCATGTTAGTAGATGAAAACAAGAAGGTGATTTTGTATTATGCCTCATTATATCAATATTACTATGCAATTAAAAATTGGACGGATTTCAGGTTTGCCGAAGATTCGTGAAGAATCCAAATCAGCCGGAAGTTCAATCATGAGTTCAGCAACACAGACCGCCAAGGCAAAAAAGTGAGAACCCATTTAACTTTAAATGAAAGTATACTTGACAGTTGTGATAAATCAAGTTGGAACACGTTTAGCTTTAGATTTAAGTATACTTGAAAGACATGATAAATCTTACTAGTAACTTTAGAACTTCAATGGAAGGCTAAAATTTGCCTTTTATGATTATTGACAATAAACGAAGAATTTAGATTATAAGATTGGTATCTCCAAAGAAGAGGCTTATATATTCAAAATGTAACTGCAGGATGAGACCCAGCGTAATGAGTCATAGCATGACGTTATTCTTTCATACTCTTAAAAATTGAACATAATTAGTTTTTTTTTTTCTTTTAAATGTATATTAAGAGTTTATGATATATTTAGATATATGATGATATAGTGAAATGCAAATAAACCTAATATACATGTTTTATATCATATATTTCTATAAATGAAAAGGAAGAAGCAGTCTGCATTTGGTATAAGGCTAAAGAAAAATAAATTGGTATTGATATCATATAATTTAAATATTGATATTGTATTTCCTATAAAGGAAAAAGAAGAAGCAGTCGGCGTTTGATATGTGGTTAGAAAAGAAGAAGGCAGAGGACGCTGTTCGGCTTGCGATCAAACGTGAGGAACAGCGCAAGAAGAAGGAGGCTGAGGAACAAAAGTAGGTCAAAATGACTTCTGTTTAAGTAATTTTGCACTAAAATCCATACCACACGGTGTGACATGACGGTAAATCAGTCTATAGAGCATAGGGGTGTGACGGTTCGCCAATCCTTCGGTTCGGTTCGGTACAGCAAAAGACCTCGGTTCGGTTCGGTTTTTTTACGGTTTTTTTTTCATAAAGGCTTTATAATGACTATTTAAATAAATGACGCCCTTGTTATAAACCAGTTAAGGTTCAACTCCTGTAAACTATTAATAACATATAACTTGTTTGCTAAGTGACACATGCGATATAAACCAATTTGAATTATGCACAAATAAACTCATGTTCATATTATATGTTAATAAAAAATGTCACATTGAATATACACACATTATGAAATATTTATAGAATGATATATATCATATAATATTATAAATATTTATTGCATGGTTGAGGCAGTATGCAGGGCAATAATATCCGGACAATATCACTTTTGATATTGCCCGGTAATGGCGGCCGTAAACATTTCCGAGTTTGAGCAATAATGTTCATGTAATAATAGGAATAAAATCCTCAGTGTCCATAGTAACATGGTTATTGACCCTCGGGATAGGAAAAAGTAATGGGCATTACCATTTTCTTCCCTCGGATCAATAACCATGTTGTTATGGACCCTTCGGATTTTATTCCTATTATATATATTTCATAACATATGTAATAAAACATATGTTATTTTAATCATTATTATTTGTTTATATTATTAAATGTATTATTATTACGGTACAGTTTTTTCCTATAACGCGTTTTTTATGTAACATAAAAACACTACATTAGCAGGGATGATTCCAGGATTTCACAGTCGAAATTTGTGTGCGCCGTATAGATATATTGTATAAGTAAGACATATTTACCACCAAACAGAAGCACGGATATCGTCTTTATTGTCATAAGAGTGTAGTCCTTTTTGCCTTATACTTTGATTCTCGTTCTTTAATTGTGGTTGTAAGCGCCGGAGGCGCGAGCGCAAGAAATTAATGCATTAATTACATGATTAAGTCTGCACTAAAATCGGTCTTTAAAGAAAAGTGTGTCGTAAAAGAAAATCAGTTCGCAAATAAAAGTTAGGCGTCATATTGCATGCAAATAATTTCGAATTTACACATAAACACAGTCCATATTGTACAATAGAATTCTGTCCCGAAAATTATTGTTTTTTATTAATATTTTCAATTAACTTTTTTACCTTTTCTATTTTGTATGTGAATGATTCAAAACTGGGTCAGCCTCAGCCTCACATGTCACGTTTTACTTCAGAAATAAAACGAGTCGTTAGCATTTTGTACTCGATACGTTCCTTGACGCTCAGCCAGTGTATGTTGACTAATGCCGGGGTTATATGATCATATCGTACATAACGCGTGACCAACCGTGCGGCTTCGTGGAAAACGCTCTGGAACTTAGACAGAAGTTTATCCGGGAGGCTCACATACAGGGAATTGCAATCTAGCTGGAATCTAGCTTTGAGATTTTTAACGCATGTACGATAGTTTTGGCAGCACAACCTATGTCCTGTGAATTTTGCATTCGCGATAGAAATATCTCGTGATCCACGACATCAAATGCCGAGGATAGATACACAAGAGGGGTTTTCTTTGTGTTTATTTAACTTCACTGATGAACTTATTAAAGTATTTTTTTTTCAAAACCATACGAATGTTCTACAAAAAAAGTAAAAACAGCGCCTTATGAAGATTGAAACAGAATAAAGATAAAAAATATAAACCCACATGTTAAGTGCAAAACAACGTAAAATATCCTGGTATTATAATTACATTTTACTCTGTATATGTTTTAAATATGTAACTAATAAGAAAACTGAATATATGTGATGTTAAGTTTCAAAATAGTATAAATATCAACAATTAAGAAAAAAACCGAACCGAACCGAAATTTGGGTCTTCGGTTTTCGGTTCGAACCGAACCGTGAATTTTTCTCGGTACGCGGTTC
>LQRL01070426.1:0-23785 GCA_001703475.1 Hydroides elegans
GGGGGGGAGTGAGAATCCTTATCAACACAGCATGGGAATTTCAGGGGGTAGTTTTCGAGAGGGTTATGGTCTGCCTACAGCCATTAAATCTATCCTTACGGATTTCATGTGATTAACTCAGATCGCTAAAAATTATAGAAAACGATGAAAAGTGAATGAGATGCCTTTGGTAGAGTAAAAAGAAGATTTTATAACCAAATGGTTCTCTCTATATATCAATTAAACGAGTGGGAATTTATATGGACATACATGTATATCTGAAATAACATTAGATGATGATAAACTATGACAGGGTTTTTTAAATCATTCAGTCAGCTATTCATTCATTCATTTACACCATCAAACTGTCAAGCAATGATATAGAAGTGTATTATAATATATAACTCTTATTTCTTAATGTAAACCAAAATTATTCAATTAAAAGAGCTCAATGTGAATATTAACTTCATTCTTAACGTTTGTTACTGCAACGTAATTAACATACATACTAGATTACCACTAGTTTCAAAAACTACAAAATAAACGCATGCGTTATTTGGTATTGAGATAGCTTAACAAATGAACATAAAAGTTATATGTTTATTTGCGCTGGATTTAAAACAAAAATACATGTAAACATTGTTCTCTTCTGATTAAAAAAACAAAATTCGTAACGTCATGTCAAATTCAAACTTGCACTAAAACAAAAAAATTACTTAATTGCTACAACATAAAAAGTTCCTTAATTAGAAAATCAAAACATTAATATCATTCTACTGGTAATTATATAGCACTATTTCGCCCACCTGATTGAGTGATACGGTGATTGTTTTGTTAGTTAATCAATCATTTAAGACGTTGATTGATTGACAGGAAACCAGAGTTCTCAAATGAATATTTCATTGAAAAAATGCAATAATCAAATAACGGTTATTTTTAATCCGAGGTTGCACGTGATTTATTATCTATATTTTATAATGAAATTGAAAGTTTATACCAAGTAAAATTACACTAAAAGAAAGAAAAACTATGAATTTTGTGCATTTTTTTTGACCATTAATATTTTGATAAGAATTGAGCTTAATAAAAAAAATATTACCATTTTGTAGGTATCTTTGCTAGGTGCCCTTTAAAATATGTGTTACATGTTTGATGCATTATGCAGGGCAATATCACCCGGGCAAAATCACCCGGGAATAGTAATTACTACTACTATTCCTATCCCTGATGTCAATATAGATTTTGATTAGGACCCTTTGGATATTATTCCTATTATAATGTATTTTGTAATGCGTATAAATATTGATAGTCATTACAAAGTAGAATACATAATAATAAACTAATACGAATTTATCGCATAGGTGTTTAGATTGGATATAAACTTCATTTCATTTTTTTGCTCCGATTATTCATTTTCAAACACTGATTCTTCGCTTATTTTTTCATTTAAATAACGAATCGCCGCTTATATTAGACAGTCTTTGATTCGTATCGTCAAACTCATTAAGAAAACTATTAGTTAAATCCGGGTTTGAATTTAAGACCGATGGTGTTGAACGTTTTAAACTTTGAACAGAAATCTGAGTTGATTCTAACTTTATTTGATATTTAAATATGGATCGTGGATGTCGATGATCCTGAATCGTCATCAACTCATTCGCAAAGACCGCCATTGCTATAGAATTGAAACCCTTAACAGTTGATTTGATTAAACGACACATCGTTGCTCGTATTCGAACTATTATGGGTTTGAAATTAAAGCGCACATATTATTTACGATTACTTAAAAATGAAATCCCCTTTCATAATAATAACCACTGAACTCAATAAAGGTAAACGAGTCCACCAGTCACTTAATATGGAGGATTTAGCCGTTTTCAACTCCGAAATCTGCTACCATTTCCAACATTGGGCATACTTAGAAACCGAGTAGATTCTTGCAATTTAGAATGTAGTTGCAACTCGGTTATGTTTATTAAGTGCAGTGATTATCATTATGAAAGGGAATCTTATTTCATAGCAATAGTAGATAAACCGTGCGCTTTAATTTCAAACCTACAGTAGCAATACATTTATATATTTAGATATACATCAATGGCTATTAACACTATTTAAAGCCACCATTAACAATCTTCTTTGTTTACAAGTTATAAACATTAAACCTTACAGTTGAATCATTTTTAAGTTAACATTTTATTGTCATGGGTTTATTTTACTTATGATATTTCAATTCGGCTCTCAATTTATCATTTACGTCCCCGTTATTGACCTCATCGGCGAAGTAAAATGGATTAACATGCGGGTATGTACAATTCTACTCCACCACTCTCCACATCTTCAAACCCTGATACATCATCAACTAATTCACACAAACCCGAACCACCATAGAATTGAAAGCCCTGGCAGTTCAAGTTGTTCAAACATTCTCGAAGACAGGCCGTAGCTCTTTCGGCGAATATGGTGTGAAAGGGTTCTGCAAGTGAGGACTGACCAGTGTGTGAAGTGAATTTGCCGCATGATGTATCTAAACATATATATAGTCTATACTTGTCTATACACAAATGTATAGTCTATACATATATATATAAAAATATATGCGCGCTTCTTATCTAGACCTTATGGCCAATTATTTTTTTTCTCGTGATGCTGAATTAAATATAAAACATATGTTCACCTTAACAACAAGAACAGTAATAGATTATTTGAAATTACATATGGCATCAGAAATAATAAAATTATATACATAATCTAAAATACTGTGTCAGTTATATGAATATTTCTTTTCATACAAATACTATTTTTTACTGATATATTTATATTTCTGCAACTCTTTAAACAGTTACCCAATTGAGATGGTGTAGGCGCGTCCATTGTTGTCATTATTGGACAAATATGTTCCCATCCACCTAAATATAAAAACAATCATTTAAACAGCGCTATATTTTGAAACTTCTTTGAATGCGATTCGGCTAGATTCCCGAAATGTCTTTTCAAATGTTGCAGAAAAAAACTGGAATTTCATGAGGCCAATAAATATGTCGTTTCTTTTTCTAATGTCAAAAATACTACAAATTTTAGGTATTTTTAACAAAGTGAACGATTTTATTTCATAAATGAAAGTAACTGTCTTGTATTCCCTGTTTTTAAAGGTGAAACATTAAACATAAATGTTGAAGAGAAATATGTGTGAATAATAAAAATGAATCAAGAAATCGATATTAGATTTCGTTTCTAAGATTCAATTTAAAAGGAAAACAATATAAAAATAGAGTATATGCTAACTTGAATCCTTGATCCATGTATCATAGTTGTTGACACTCTCGAAATTGGAACAGGCTGATTTGAGATAACACGTGATTCTCGGCGAATGGTATCTATAACTGATACCAATGCAATCTGCGTCACTATCACAACGTGAAATACAATCTCTGATGGATATAGAGTTTGTTCCTCCGTCGAGATTCTCCAATGGGCAACGATGTTCTTCTATAGCACAGTATCCCGAAAAATAATCTGAAATCAATAAAGAAACAGTAGATGCATCCTTGATTGTTTTGTTATGCTTATGAATCAGATAAATAAAACACAAATGGGCGTGATTATAAAATTACTTATACATATTATCTTTTAAAAAAATAGGTTTATATTTTTTTAATGCATTTATATTTACATTCTCGATAGTTAAAAATATTCTCGATAGTTAAAAATATTGTGCATTTTTAAATTCTTATTTTTATACTTATCTTAACATTTGTGTTAAACTATTTTATATTTTAGATGAATGTTCATGTTTCACATACCTATTCCGTAAGATATCTTCACCAGTGAAATAAGTGTTAAAATTGCGAAAATCATCTTGTTTGATTCAAACATTGTTTATTTTTTAAACTATAGTATATATAAACCTATACTTTTGTGAGCTCGCAATTTTAAAGACATCATAGAAGTAAGTGAATACGCATTATTTCGAACAATTCGAACTCAGTTCATGTAGATGAAACTGATGACTACGTTTAAATCTTTTTAATACTAAACTGTACATAACAACACATTTTCCTACTATTTATATAAAACTTCGAACATATTGAATTATGTTTCAGAAAAAAGTTATTTGTCTCATTAATATTCACTTTTTTCTCTACTTTGTAATCAATGTTTATACAGATATATCGTTTGATTATGTTTGATATAATACAATAAGAGTGAAACATAGCTCGCATATGCTGCTTTGTATGTTGCGCTCGATTTGTTGATATACTAAACATTATTATGCGCTGAAGTGAGAGTAAAACTATTTTGATAGATTAAAGCAGCCTCAACTAATTCAAACAGTTTACGTCAAGGAAATCGAAACCCATAGCACTTCAAAAAGCTGTAAAAATATTAACCTTATATTAGGCAAATTGTTATTGATTCATTATAACATTAAAAAAAATATATAAAGGCATTTAATAAGTTGATGCACATTGTTTGCCATGTCTTAAATCTAGTCTTATGTGTTATTTGCCAATTAGGTTTTAATGATAATCAAATATCATGCAAAGCAGTTTAATCCACAATCTGTATATAGCAGTCAAACATTGTAATAAATGTGAACCGTTTTGTTAAAATGATAAAGGTTTCAGTTTCTACTTAAAACCTTTTTATCTTTGCTCCGACTTAATATCATGATTATCTACAAATTGTTGATTTCCTGTTGATTTCATGGTTAAAATCTTCCAACCTTAAACTTTTAAAACCTTCACATTTAATGTTGAAATACAATCGCAATTCTGTAAAAAAAGTTCATTTAAACACAATTCATAGCCATTTGACACCCGACCAGCTAAAAAATCAAAAAATAATTCTGTGCTCTTAACGGCAATGATAAGCAAAACACCATTGTAATAAAGTACACGCGACATATTGTAATGTGTGTAGCCACACTAAATCATGTGGATCCAAATCCGCATTTGCTCTTCAAACTGTCAAAATATATACTCCCCAACTAGTAGATTATTTAAATTGATCATTTATGGCTGTTTTACTAAATATGAAGCATAACAAAAATATTTGGTTATTCTCCCAGGCAAAGTTGTTTTAACCTGTAACCTGTTTATTATTGTAATGAAAATCAAACATCATATACAATAATCTAGTCATGTGCTGCACATGTCATGTGATTAGTAAATGTATTATTCGATTTGATATGCTCATCACATCAACATTTATGTTCTTTGTTGATCATCATGTAAATCCTCTAGAATATTCTATCGTACTATCCATCAAAACCTACTTTCACCAACAATAAAACATATACGATATTTATGTCTTATGCTCTTACCATCTAGGTGATTGTATCGATGTTTCAGTTCTTTCAGTTCTTCATCACAATCTTATGTGATCATACTGATCGTCTGATGAAAATCATTATTTGAACGTTCTGGGAATGTGTGTGAATTCCGTATACCAGTGGACAGTAGATACGATATATATTTACATATTACTTGATAAATTTCACACATGTTATCATAATGTGTTTTTCGGTAAATATATGTATAAATAACAGTCTTTTTCATGTTACAGTATAGAAAACTATTTTATCCCATCTATAGGTATTGGGCATAAGGAAATAGTGATGTTGAAATAATTGCGTTAAGTGCAAATAACGCAAAGATAATCACGTGTCGATATCAATCGCTATAGATATTATGTCGTTTTTTTTTTAACAAATTAATTCCATATTACACAAATTTTAAGTAATTGCTGAGATAAGCAAACTATTTTCAATACTGTGTGGTGTTTTTATCTTCCGACAGTTTTATCTCCGGATGACTTTCCGTCCATATGCCCTTAGATTAGACTTTCAATATGCAATTTTAATTCCAAGATATGTTTTGAATTTGTTTTCCGATGAAAAATATGTTTTCCAAAATATTTTTCTGCGTATTTTTTATGTGAAATACGTAGTCAAATAAAATCCTTTATTTTTCATTTTATCTTTGAAATGGCATAACGCAATCTAAAAATACATACATATATACAATAATCTTTAAGTGTCCTTTAAGTGTCCTCTTTCTTGATTTCGGTTTGTTATCCTATAAATAATAAATGTTAAAGATGTTATTGACATATTCATGAAATAAGCTAATGGAACATGCATTAGAGATACATCGTTCAACATATCAGTTTCTTGCCCTAGGAAAGTCAACACGGTGCAAGTTGACAAGGTTTTGTTCTAAATTTTAATTTTGTCGGTTTAGTATGTATTGTGTCCAGCAAAAATGAATTGAATTAAATTTATTCACAATTTAATGAATTAGCTAAAGTTACAAAATACCCATTCAATGATCTAATAACAAGTTGTTTGATCATCCAAGCATTTCAAATATTTTTGAACAATAATGCAATCATGTACACTATATGAACATTTAATTGCTACTGGTATGTCAAAAGGGGGACGTAATGATTGATTCTAAGGAGAATGACCAGATTGTTGCATCAAGATGAACATTTAATTGTAACTGGTATATTATAAGGAGGACATAATGATTTATTCTAAGGAGAATGACCAAATTGTTTGCATCGATATGAACATAGATATTACATACACAAAACGTTGAGGTTTCAGTCCTGACGTATATAGATACGTAGTGTATGAATATCTTTTGGTAATAATTGCAGGGAAAACGTTAAAAACATCTTTTAAAAGCATTGTGGTCGTTTTTAGCAAATACCATCAATCAAATGGGTGGACGAAACGAAGTAAGCATGTTGATACGACACTGTAAATTCAATATATATTAATTGGTAGAAATATGATATCATAACTTCGTACATTTTCACAGTTGTTTCGCTTTATTTAATTTTACATATTGAATACATATATATATCATGTAAGTCAAAACATTAAAAATTGGTAAATTTGAATAGATTGCAGATAAATTTTCACACAATGCCAGTATATATTTTATACATAATAAATTTAAACTGTAGTTTGCTGTACTTGTTTCCTATTATTATACGACAGGTACGGTTTTAGCCCCCAACCGGGTCCTAGGGGCCCGGAGGGGGGCTATTAAAACGGGTTGAATTTTAGACCCCAAAAAGTGACCAAAAAAGTTTCGTCAAGGCCTAGCACTGAAACGGTAGCATGTAGCTATAAACATAAGTTGAAAGGAATGTGTGAAAAGTTATAAGGTAGATGCTCGACATTTTTATTTTTGATTCAATAAATAATAAGTTAGGAATCTGGCTTTAAAGTTCAAAATTTGCAACCTTTTTAGGGTAAATATGACGCAAACGATTGAGGTGTAACAATCATGCTTCGCAACAATAACTTGGAAAAGTATACTTGTGACGCAATTAATCCATTGTTCAAGTGGCATAACTATTGGATTATTGCGTCACAAGTGGATTTAATGCATAATAATAGTTAGTCCATTAAGGAAAATATATAGGTTATGCTTATTCTGACAGTTTGTTATAAACATGAATCCATAAATATACAAAAATGAATATTGTAATTATTCTGCTTATTACATTTTCTTGAGCTAATTGAAAATGTTTGGGTGTTCTATTGAAATATTTAGAATATCAGAATCACTAAAATTCGACTTGATGTTCATGCGCAAATCGAATAGATATATATTTGAGGAATCAATAAAAACGAGAGAAACAAAATATAGAGGTAGTAACAGAGGAAATTAAACAGGGAATGAAAAAAAGTAGTACAGGTAATGATACCCGAGGGTGGGAGGATGGGGACTTAGCCCTCTACGATGGCTTGTTGCATATGGTAAACAATACTAAGTTGATCGATGCAAAATATTGTTGATATTTCAAAATAACAAAGACCAAATGTTAATCCCAGAGTTTATTAAAAACCATCAAATACCAATAAACATGCATATTAATATTTATGTAGAGTTTTGTGTATTTTGATACTTTTAATATATAGAGGTTATTGCTTTAAACGGCTCAATTTTTGCTCAAATGTTGTTCGAGTTTACATCATTCGACAAGATAATATATTATAAGGTTTTATGTTTATGCTTTACAAATACTTCAAAGTAGAAAACTCTACAATATTATGTGAAACTCAAATCAAGATATTCATGTTTCAAGGTGCCAAAATCACGTCTGACACTGGCTATTTGACGTTGAACTTGTAATTTATATAAGTAATTGCCATAAAGCAATGGTGTTGCTACACTCAAAAAAATTTTAGTATGTTTACTACGTGTAAAACATGTATTTTGAATAACTTTTTTTCTGGTGTTATTCATATTGAGCGCTAAATAACACATTTTAATACCACCAATATAAATACAGTTTCAAATATTGCCAAGTCATGACAAACACAGTTCTGGTAATTTAAATTTACCCCTAAATCATATATCGATCCGCTAATTTTACAATTAGTGTGTGTGTTTAACCAAAATTGTGTTATATACTATGTATTTCACGAACGATTTGAAATAAAAGTGTTATGCCTTGATGTATTGACTCATCGATATCGCTATATCAAATGTAGTTTATTTGAATTTAAAGCTATCAATTGCTTGAGTATTTTGTTCAAATCATGGATATAATGATATTTATAACTTTCATCTAATTATTTGCACAAAGGCAATCCTTCGGCATGAACAGCCTCACAAGTTTAAGTGCGAGGACATTTATGGGAGGCAAGCATCATAGTAGTCACTGCAGCAATCATTGTTGTGTTCTGGCACGCAAATTGCATCACACCAACAGCCTCCCGGGTTGCACGCGCCATAATTGTTGTTCAACTCCACAGCACAACAGTAGTTCACGTTTTGTGTCAGACATCGGTATCCTGTAATAAGAGAAGAGACATGTTGAAATTCTATCAGTTATGAATGTTTTTATTTATAAGGTGCACTTAATTGTTAGCAAGCCAACATCCTACTCGATTGCACGTGCCGTAGTGGTTGTTTAACTCCACAGCGCAACAGTAGTTCATGTTTTGTGTTAGACATCGGTATCCTGTCACAATTAAATAATAATATTTTGAATAGTCTTTAGAAAAGCTTTATAACTGTAAATCACATCACACCAACAGCCACCATCCGGGTTGCACGCGCCGTAGTGGTTGTTTGACTCAACCGCACAACAGTAGTTCACTTTTTGTGTTAGACATCTGTATCCTGTCATAATCGACCAAAACGAAAATTCGTATAAATAGTTTTAGTGCATGTATTTTACTGTAAATGGTAACGTATGAGAAACCACTAGGATTCGCCGCGCCATAATTATTGCTCACACTCCACAAATTACTCCACAGCACAACAGTAGTTTACCTGTTGTGTCAGATGTCTGTATCCTGTAAAGTGTGAAATTTAATTTTCATTTTCTTATGATTTATTTTGCATGCTTAAGTGCTTAAGTGCATGCTAAAGGACATAGTACTGATATCTCACTTATAACCATCAGGGTTGCAAGCGCCATAGTTATTATTTAATTCCTCAGCGCAACAGTAGTTTACGATTTGTGTCAGGCATCTTTAGCCTGTAATTTGAGAAAGTACATGTTGAAATTCTATCAATTACGCATTGTTATTATAAAACGCACGTTTTTGTCATAACATCAACATCCCACTTGGCTGCGTTTGCCAGTAGGACAGCCGAAGTTCACGTTTCATGTAAGCAATCCACATCCTGTAATTAGTGAACATGATTTTTTTCTTAGAATTTATTAAACATGTTTTGTCCTTTTTCTGTAAAATATTAAAATATTCACAAGTTTAACAGTTCAACTCGTTGCATAATCCGTTTTAAATGATTCTATAGCTATATACAGCAAACAAAACCAATGAGTTTTGGCTCTTACCTCTTTCACAGCGTGTACCCGTCGCATAATCCGGGCATGTACATGAGTAGCCGTTGATCTGATCGTTGCATGTCCCGTCATTGACGCATGGGTTGGATTGGCATTCATCAATATCTGCAAAAATAGTGATTAACAATAATAAATAATTTCAAAAATGAAAATATGTTTATATAAATCAATCTGATCGCTGCATGTCCCGTCATTAACACATGGGTTGGATTAGCATTCATCGATATATGAAATCATACTGGTCATGTCGACGCGGATTGGACTGACATTCCTCAATATCTGACAATATAATTGAAGTGTAGATATTTTTTCTTAAACATTTACATTCATTTATATATGAATATATCTATTGATCACATTTCCGTACATGCACGTCATCAATATATGATATATCTGAAATCACAATTTTAGTATATCTGCTCTTTTCAAATAAATTATTCCTAATATTAAATTATTTATATATTTATAGCTTTGATTCATGTTTTGTTGTTGTAATATAGATGAGATTGGTGTTCATTATTTTAAAAAATATATTATTTATAAACACTCTTTATCGTAAATCACTATAAACACGCCAAAAATGATGAACTCGAATAAAATCTTGCTATGAAATCAACAAGATAACATGTGAATAAATGCTGGGCTATTGATAATCAACAGATATTGTTATGCAATTTTAGAATTAGCAAATAAATAAAAAAACATGTTTCATCTAATAGTTGCATATGTCACCCAAGCCTGGGCTTGATGTGATGATAAATTTATACAATACAATTGATAAGAATCAACTAATTGAAAGGATATGCCTTTAGATACATTATTATATTATCATATTATAGCAGGTTTTTATAAAGCGCCTAAGTGAACTAGCTCAAAGCGCAACACTTATATGTGTGTAACTAAAAAAGATAAAAGTGATAGATGATAACATTTAAAATATTAAGACAATTTAAAATGTGATACAGACTTGTTTCACAGTCTGCTCCTGTAAAACCCCATATGCATTGGCACTCATATCCATTGAT
Organism: Hydroides elegans; assembly: GCA_001703475.1. NCBI lineage: Eukaryota > Metazoa > Annelida > Polychaeta > Sabellida > Serpulidae > Hydroides > Hydroides elegans. The sequence goes on from LQRL01070426.1 coordinate 10,845, forward strand.
TCTGTCATGACAAGTGCCACCATTATGGCAAGGAGACGATTGACATTCATCAATATCTAGAATAAGAAAAATATCGAATGATAAATAGAATTGTTAATCAGTAATTGAGTCACCGCGATCACTAATTGTCACTTACTATTTTTAATAGAAAGAGCACGGAATACACATTTCTTACACAAAATGTCATGACCACTTATGTATTAGTAATGTAGAAATATTTATTGTAGGCTATTTCGTTTAAAAATAGTAAGTGGCTAAATTACTGGTCGCGGTGACTCAATTACTGATTAACAGGTCTATGGTTATTCTGCCTGTACGAAGTATCATTATTGTCGAACAAACTTTAACTCATACGAGGTCAAAATGAGGTCATGATTAGGGGATGTGTAAGTAAATGACATTTGTTGCTAGCATTTAAGGGGTTTAAAAAGTCAATAAAGCGTAAATATATTGAATATAAAATATCATGACTATATTCATTGCTTTTGATATAGGTACATCAGTAAATAGTATTTTATAGCAGCTTTTCTAGGCAACATTAAAAATGTATACATAGTGTCAGCTATGGGTATAGTCTCAGCTATGTTAGCTTCAATTTTCATTTCAAAAATGATATTCAAAATTCCCAGATATGCTTATAACAATTAAATCCAATAATATCGATTTATGAATAGTTTATTTTTTAAAACCATGGCCAACTGCTCAATCAGATATAACAGATTTGCAATGCATTATAGTTAAACATGTCTCATTATTATCTGGCCAATTGATGACAAATGTTAGAGATCAATAAAAAAGGACAACATAACATACATACTTAATAATACATACATGCATACTGGTTTTACAACACCTTCTCTATAAGAGTGTCATTCAGTCTTCTCTGCTCTTTTCATATCAAACCCTTACTTTCAAAACAAGGTGAATGGTAAAGTTGTATTGTCTTAATTAATATATTCAAAATACATACTAATTTCACAGTTGTCTCCCGTAAACCCGGCCATGCAATGACACGAGTAGCTGCCTATTCGGTCGATGCAAATTCCATCATTCTGGCACGGGCATGATTCACATTCATCAGTATCTGCAATATGGAAAGCTCTGGTTTGAAATTTCAAATAAAGTATCTTAATTGTAATATCTGTAAACAATTAAGACGGATATTATTGATTGGTTGATGTACTAAATATATATCCTATGCGTATATGGACCATCGACGAGTATTCCATCATTCTGACAGGGGCACGATTCACATTCATCTGTATCTACAATAACAAAATAGACAAATGACAAGAGCATGCATCTAGAGTTGGTCATGTACGAAGCAATTTTCATATATGATATATAATGTTTGGGATTATTATTTTATTTGGTATTTTGCAACCTCCATAGAGCTCATTGACATATATAACTTTTTTAGTATTCTACTTTATATTTATAAATAATTCACTAATTACACTCAGGATTCTAGTATATCATTTTAAACATGAATACGCATATGCATCAATACTAAAAGCGCTATAGAGACAATTATTTTAAACATCATATAACCTTTATATTTGGCATTTCATCATTTGAAAGTACTATCTGATTTAAATGATGATTATTGTATCCCATCAACATATTGCTTTTGCCCACTTTTGAGACATTACCCATATAAATGTATATTTCTGATATACACGAACAATCATATTTATTTACTCACTCTTTTCACACAGGATTCCTGAATATCCATCAAAACAAGTGCATGTGTTTGAAGCCGTACATGTACCGCCATGAAGACAAGGCTTTGTCACTGCGTCACATCCCGAAATTCCTATTTCATAAAAATGATAATAATGTAATCATCCATTTTTGATATTCACGGGAAAACAATTTGAATGACATGCTAGATTTAGCTCAAGCTGCATGGTTGATCCCCGACTATAAGAAAAAAAGCTCGCATGACCTAACATTCGCAGACATGAATGGGTCTTGATGAGGTATTGTGTAATCAGGAATTGCTGATTATAGCTTAACTGAGTCGTCTGAATTCCTATTTCATAAAAACAATAATAATATAATCCATTTTTAATATTCAAGGCAAACAATTGGTATAATTATGTTAGATTTAGCTCAAGCTGTATGTGCGATCTCCGACTACAATTAAAAGCTCACATGACCTAACATTTACACACATGAGCCAATCATGGGTCATGGTGAGGCATTGTGTAATCAGAAATTGCTGATTATAGCTTAACTAGGTTGTTACATATTTGTTAAATAGTGAAAATTAGAAATCATAATTGTCCCTTCTATCGAAATTAAACTTTATTTTACTTGTTAAATTCTAGTTCACTTGTTGACAAATAGTTTTCATAACACAGTAACGTGTTGGTATCAAATCTATTATAATACTTTGAATTTGAATTATCCAAAAAAATGCTATTCTTGTCATTATTTCAATGGAAATAAACAATCGCTGTCGTATTTTATATCGATAATAATGTAAACATAATAGATATCGATAACATTTTCTACGAAATACGCCCTTAACTATACAGAAAAACAACAAATAACCTTATACATTGGCTTATACATGGATAATTACTAGGCGTATGTATATGACTGAAATCATGAAAAATAAATAATCTTACCTGTAGTATCAATATCTGAAAACAAAAAGACAACACAAATACTTATAAACGAATCTCAGTTTTCTTTTGCAATCACTTCTTATACAACATGATTTTCCTTGATTTCAAAGCTCATTTAACGTCAAATAATGCGGGATACAATCTTGCAATTTCCTTATAACAATTAGCTTTCTTCTTGTAAAATGTTTTAAATTGATTATTGAAAATTCAATTGATTGTAAAAAACCCATGATTTTTTTATTCTTAAAGGATGTTGCAAAATGAATCAAATTAAAACAATCAGCTTTCATTTTTTAATTTTATGATGTGTGAAGATAAGCTATGAACTTTTTTAATAAAATGAGCTTTCATCTTAATTATGTTACCGACTACGGATTTTATGTTGATGCATGATCGCTGATGAATGAAAATAGTTTTATATGCAGTAAATATACATTTTATGGCAGCATAACAAAAACAGAGAATATCATAATCATATAAGAATGTACTTACCAATGTCACAGTAAAACGGTACACCAAGCGCAACACCAATTATCATAATAAAACATATTAATGATCGTTGTAAGTGAGAATCCATGTTTTATATAATAATCTTAAGTTAATGAATACAAACAGAATCTCAGTTTTACTGTTTTAAGTTTTCCTGGGTTGATTCCGTCAGGTGTAAGCTAGCAAATGAGTTAAGCTCGATTTTGTATGATGCATTTATACATTTTGGATATTTTCTATTCATTCACCATATCACTTTTTTGCGTTAAATATAGCTATGAAATTTAAGGATTGGTTATGAATAAACACTATGGTAATGTTCATTATTAAATACCAACCGATTAGGTTTTGCATGTAGTTCTCCTATGCTTTAATTACCTTAAATCAAAATTATATAGAGTTTTCTTACTTTCTATGAAATATTATGTAATTCTTCGAATCATTAAATGTTAATAGCAAGCTTTGCTATCAGAGGCTTTCAAGTTAGAAAACATTATGATAATAATTATCTAATCACATGGTGTTAAAATGGATCACATAGGAAAATGCTACGTTAAGTGGAGTTACAAGTAACGTTCATGGTAGTAAAATTAGTACTGATTCACATAAAGGAGATAGTTTTTTATTTTGTGTACTTAATTTCGGATAATATGAACGCTGTTTTGACATCGATGGTTTAGGAATTCTAACAAAATGCGATTTAACATTTTTAATGTAAATTGAATAATAAACAATCTAAGTGTTATTTTTCAAGGTTAGAAACGTCAAAATCTGGTTTGGGTGAGAACCGTTTTTGAAAATATATAATGATAGCTTTAAGCGGTGGAATTTTGATTACTGAATACAAAAAAATACATTGATTTAAAATAAAAATGCAATTCAATAAACAATTTATTTAACTATTAAGGAAGCACTAGTTATTATTAAGAATTGCATGTGAAAAGTATATGTTTTTAAACGGTGTAACTGTAATAAATATGTTTTTAAGATGTTTACATTGTTGTTGCTTTGTAATTTCTTTGTAATTATATGCAATTTTCAATATACTTTGCATACTAAGTATAATAATTGCACTTTGTTTGTGATTAAAGCTCATGTAATCGCTCAAATACATGCTTACAACGAATACTTTCTATCCAGGTATAAACTCATAGGTGTAGCTAATATATTATTTGAATAAAAATCATGAATATATATAAAAGAACACATTGAGGCTGGATAAACTACAAAAAATAGAATGATCATAAATGAATGAAGTGACCAAAATATATCAAGACACACAAGAAAGACAAACTAATCCATAGCAGCTTACACAAAATAAGAAGAAATAATGACTAGATAGAAAGTAATTAAATGACGAAAACTTACATGAAATGCATCTTTTATAAATACACAATGTTATAATGCATACGAAATGAACGACATTGCTTTATGAACCCATTTAACAAATGAAAATTTAATAACAAATAACTATGATTAAATAAAACCAAGGCAATAACTGTAGATCTATGTTCTTATTTACGATATTTAACTATAGCACAGTTTACCATAGATGTATGGGAACCGAAAACTAGGGTTATTGGAATGGCCTTAAATTATTTCAAACTGATACAATTTATTCATTGTGTTTTAAACATAAAATCACATGGTAAAATGTAAGTTATAATTTAAAAGTATAATATAATAACTATTTAAGCGCATGTCTTGATAAATGCGATAATAATAACGGGATGCATTCTATTGTAAACATATGCCTAAGTGATTTGATTATGCACTCGTGTTGTTTTATAATACAGCCAATGTTTTGGAACGTATTCGAACGATTTATTTAAACATGCTTGCCTTAATGGTTTGCAAAGAATCAAAATTTGAACTGAATTAAACTGAAGTCATTATTAGATATTATTTTGTCGGTGCATTCAGAGACAGTCAACGATATTACACGTTGACAATGATTCATATACATATATAATAGACACGGGTTTGAGCTACAACTTGATGAACACATTGGTGTTGTTTCGTTATCGCTACCAAAAGCGAACCCTTAGATTGTTTTATGAACGCGACTAATATACAGTAATTCTGTAAATATAATTGCAACGCCGCAGGTGCCTTATAAAAAAGTCAACTATCGAATTCAACGTTATTCGACAACGCAGGTTCATGATTCGGAATATGTAATGAGCGAAATGAGCGCGATTGGAGCATTGTGAGTGTTATACAATTGATTCATGCCTGAAGTGGAGATATGAACTAGAATGGGTAATTTGGTGTCATGAAATCTTTAGTTTAATGTCTTTTTGGTAGCTAAATTCACAAGTCTATATTTTATCTGTTTTGTCTATTTTTTTCTGGTCGTAATTGTAATTTGTGACTATATAGAGAACATATTTGCAACCCGCAACCCCTATTCTAATTATGGTGATTGATTTTATATTTTATGAAATCATATTATTCCCTCCTTATTTTGTAGACGCAATGCCAAGTATCAAAATTTCCAAACGCAATGCGCAATGTCAAAATAAAACATATTAATGATATTTGTAAGTCAGAAGACATATTTTATATATTAACCTTTATTTGATGAACAACAATATCTCAGATTTTTTCTTACATTTTTCTGTGTGGAGCCGTTTAGGTGTTAGCTAGCAAATGAATTTAGCTTAACTTTGCACACTACCTTAAATTTATACACTATATATTTTTTATCTATTCACCCTTTTATTATTTTTTTGCGTTAAATATAGTTATGAAACATAACATTGGTTGTGCACGAAAACTAGGGTAATGTTAACATAATTAAATACCAGCCAATTCGGTTCTACATGTATTTTACATGTGCTTTAATTAAGTTAACATTATATGTAATTTGCTTACTTTCTATGAAATATAATGTAATTCTTGGAATCTTTGAATATTAATAGCACACTTTGCTATCAGAGGCCTTCAATTTAGATATCAACTAATAATAATTATCTTATGGTTTGGTTTCTAAATGGAACACTTTGGAATAAGTGGTGTCACAAGTAACGCCCTTTAATAGTAAAAATACGTACTGATTTACATATAAGGGATACTTTTTTGATGTTGTGTAAATAATTTTGGATAATGAGAACATTATTTTGTATGAGATGATTTACGACGTTACACATGTTGCGCTTAATTTTGGATTTAAAAATGTAAATGGAATATTAAACAAACGAAGTGCTATTTTACAAGATTAGGAATATCTAACCCTGTTCTGAATGTAAAAAAAAACATTTTACAAAGTAATATGTATGAATGACTTTAAGCGGTGTAATATTCATCATTTTATTCAAACAAATGATTTAGAAAAACCTGCAACTCAATAAATACCATTATGATGGATCACTAATAGATATCATTACGAGTTGTAGGTGAAAAGCAGAGGTATTTAAAAGATGGAATCATGATGAATATGAGTTTAATTGGTTTAACTATATGTTGCTTTGTAATTTTATTGCAATTAAAGATATATAATTTTCAATCTACGTTGCATGATTTATTATAGCAATTTTGATACGAAACTTAATTCTTAATTAGTATATTTTATGAAATAGCTCCAGCACATTCTAAAGTATGGTATCATTTTATCTAGGCACTTATTCATGTATAATAGGTAATATATTATTCTCTTGACCATTATTAACGAATTTGAACACGTAAAACAGTATATTGAATTTGGTATTACGAAAAGTTAAATGTTTATAAATAAAGTGACCAAAATATATTAAGACACAGGTCCTACATGACACTAGATTGTCGTATTCAAGTACTTTTGAAGACATTTGATCACGTTCTTTTGTTTGTCTTATATTACCTTACATTGGAGTAATTTTGCCGGGCGTTATTTTCATCGTCGTTTCGCCGTCAATATCGGCGATCCAAAAAAGACGCTTATTGAAAGGCGTCAGCTAAGACATCAAAATGCGACGTTATAAAGTGATCCGCATTTTGCCGGTTATCAATGATTTAGGGTCGTCATTTAGTTGACATAATTTAAATAGCTCGCGCATTTTTTATTGAATAATCCAAAAAGATAGTTTATATAAATATCAAATATGTACTTTTTTGGTGAAAATGATAAATTCGAACCCACTTATTCCAATCCAAAACCCACACATATTGAACTTTGAAGTGTTAATCAAATATTCACAATTCGTTAAGGGGTATTCGCAATGACATTTACATGACAGTTGGTCGTTTAATTGGGTCTCAGCAACGTCGATTCACTCTCTGACAAGAATACAATGTCCTTTCAACGTTCTTTTGTAACGTTAAGGTTACGCCGTATTTACAACGTCATTAGCACACCTTTTATAGACCGTCTTTATCATGACTGTAACATGACGCGGTCCGGGCGTGTTAAAGTGCCACGCTATGTAAATACGTCGTAAAGGCGTTATTTAAAGGCGAATATGTGACGTTAATCTTTCACATCCTAGCGTCAAATGTCAACTGTTCTGTGAACTGTTTACGGTATATATAATCACAACACAGTTTACCTTAGTTTGATGAAAACCGAACGATAGTGTTATTCAATTTGTCTCCAATTATTACAAAGTTTTATCAAATACCCATAATTTTATAAACATAAAATCACTTGGTAGGGTGTAAGTGATAATGCAAAATTATAGTATAATAAGTATTTCAGTGCATCATAAGTTGATTAATGCGATTATAATTATGGGATACCTTCTTTTGTAAACACGTGCTTGAGTGATTTTTTGTTGCACTCGTGGGGTTAATAATACAACCAATGTTTTGGAATGTGTCCGAACAATTCAATTAAACATGCCTGGGGTAATGGTTTCCAAAAAAACGAACTGAATTTAACTGAAGTCATAATTACATGTAATTTTGTCGGTGCATTCAAATGGCAGTCAACGATCTTAAACTTTGAAAATGATTTATATGTAAATGCTAGCGCGAAACTTTAATTTACCGCGAACCTTTAATTTCGCTAGCGAAAGTTTAATTTTGTTGGATGATGCAAATATTCTGTGTCGTAAATCTATTTATTAAGCACTTATTTTAGTAGAGCTTAACTTATACATATGTATAGCAATATATTTATAGGGCATCTAACAAATCTATCAAAAGCGTTTTATGGAGTTTTTATCAATGATGTAATCGAAATAAGCCGATTATTTCCCAAGATTAGTTTATGACTCAACTCACGGATAATCCTCTTTGGTATTAAGCTATATGTCACTAAAGGTATCTTAAACACTTAATGGCAAATCTCGTTTTCTGCAAATTTTGGAAGTATGTTCGTTTTGTTCATAGACCCTAGACAGGCAGAAGATAAATAAATTTCAAGAACGCCTCCATGAATTCAAAATCTTTTGAATAAAATGATCCATCCTCAAAAATAAATGCATCTATATGGCGGATTTACACGTTCAATTTGATATTTCATGAGCTTGGTAATATTGCATATATCATACAACAGAACATAGTGATTTAAAACATATATTTTACTATCGGCTGTCAATTTCAATAATCTCTGTTCTTTTCTTTTTTAATTGACTTAAATTCAAGTTTTAAAATTTCATCATAACGTTTATGTCATTTGACAAAAGGTTTAGCCCTCTTCATTCCGATTCACAAGCTTGTCCCAAAACTGTGGTCGTGTTATATCTGTCTATGACTGATTTGGCATAATATGAAGCTTGTTTTGACCCAAAGGGTGGATGGAGTACTTTGACAAACTGTAAAAATTAAGTTGTATTATTCATATAACCTGTAAAGTTACATTTTTATTTCTAGATAATTTGTCTTGTAATAACTGATACAAACATGAGTATTCGCCTTACTCTCTATTTCAAAATTTGATCTATTTTAGAGGAGGATAATTTCCATATGCCTATCCGACTAAACTAAAATCATATTATTGATATAAACCGCTTAGAAAAATGGAATATTAATACAAATTTCATTAAGTTATTTTCATCTAAAGGTTTTAACAAAGCACGTGTAGTATCACCGTTTTAAACTAAATCAATGTGATATTTTATTCAAATCATACTATATTCGATTTCAGGGTTATCGTGAGACATAATCTGCGTATATAAATTACACTATATTTATTTATTTGAATCACAAGTGCACCCACTCACACCAAGCGAAGCCAACCACAAGTTATGGCTGTGAAAGTATCTTAAATAAACTATCTGTTTCTAGCATCATCAGATAAATTAATCTTTCACTAGCGAAATTAACGTTTCGCTGAATCAATATTTCGCGCTAACACACATATATATATATATATATTGTTAGGATTCTATGCACATAGAAAATCGTCACTAAAATGGCTTGATTTCGTTAGAGAGAATTAACGCGTGATGACGACATGGCGTGTCAGACTGAAATATCCGATTGAAGACATCGAGGTGAGGTCTTCGTGCAAGGTTATGGGTTTGAACTGCCGCTAGATGAGATTGTCAGAGTGATTTTTCGTTGTTGCTACCGAATAGCAAGATTTCGATAATTGAATCAAAGCGACAAAGGTGTCGGTTTTTGAAATATATGTTTCAGAAAACACAACTGTAGCGCCGCAGGTGCGTGTTATAAAAAATATACAATCGGATTCAACGTCATTCGACAATGCAGCCTCATGATTTGGAAATACTTAATGAGAGTAATGAGCGCGCAAGGAACATTCTGCGTGTTAAGATTGAGATTTAGATATGAACCAGTTGAATCGTGAGTTTTATGTTTTAGTATCTAAATTTACAAGTCTATAGTTTGTCTGTTTTTAATGGTTTGCTTCTGGTCGTAATCGTTATTTATGACAATATAGTGGAGTGGAACCTGCAACCCATATTTTTGTTATGATGAATGCTTTCATATTTTATGAAATACTCTAATGCCCGTACATAATTTGAAGATTTGTTTGACATGTATATAGAAAGGCAGGAAATTGACCAATTATACTCTGATATCCGAGATTTTAGATATTTTCATCAAAATATCATCTAAACATCACACCCATTCAATCTATTTCCTTCCCATCTTTATTTTCAGATCGATTTGGCTATCTAATATCAACATAGATATATCTAGGATGACAAGTTAAACGTAAGTTTATGTAATGTTTTATGGCTTAGACCAGTCATAGTTATTAATCAAATATTTTCAGATTAAACTGTGAAACTTATATTTCTTCGAAACAACCTAAATCGACATAAACAAAACATGTTATTGAAAATGCACCGACGACTAAACATGCAACCTTTGAATACATTAAACTATTTTGAATAGAATTTAATAGCTTCATCTTAATATTATGACACATAATTGTTTGATGCATTCGAAAATAATAACGGAGTGCTTGTTTTAATACACAATATGTGTGAAAGAAGTATGTGAAGTTGTTTTTGGATATTATACTTTCAAATGCATGATTTGTAACATATCTAAACACTGTAATCAACAAAGCATAGTTTATTCATGATTGATGATCAAGAAATATATTTATAGCTCCATCTTTACAGTAGAGACGCACGTGGCTTTGAATGTGCTTTAAAATGCAGAGGGAGAGAGAGCGAGATAGATTGAGTGTGTGTGAGAGAGAGAAAGAGAGAGAGTGAGAGATAGTTAAAAGTTGAAAGTGGAGTGAGAGTGGGGCAGAATTTAGATATCCATGAAGTCAATTCGCAGCATATTAATGTATTGATATACGGAATTGATACTTAAATGATTTCAGATATTCCTTTAGAAACATTAAAATATGTGATTTCCTTGCAAGGTATGTTCATTTGCACATCATCATTTTGAACACCTTTCATCACTCTGTCATATTTTGAAATATTAGTCTAAAGAACAAAGAATTGACTACATTGGTACTTCCAAAACACTATATTTTGCCATTTCGTGTGTAAGTACTCGTGCACAATCAAAATGTTATTGCGTTTTATAAATATTTAAAAAACGGTACCAATTATAGTTTTATTTCATGTACTTTTCTACATTGAATCTAAGTAGTTAAATTTGTATAAATAACGATTCTCGCCTGAAGGGCACCTAATGAACATTTTTAACAAAAGTTATTCCCACAGGATTCTAGCTGGCTAGAAAATTTAAAAAAAATATTTTCTAACTTGGAGATTCGAGTAGATTTAGGAACACCTTTTTGATAATATCTTATTTTTTAGTACTGATAATAACTATTTAATAATTGATTTAACTGTCTTGGAACAATCTAAAAACTGTGCTTCAGTTATTTTCAATATTTAAATTTTAACAAAAGGTGTTCGTTCTCTGTTCAAGGTTGGCTAGAAAGGGAAAGAACCTCAGCTGGTTTGTAAAACGTGAACACCTTTCTACAATATTTTTATGTTTAAAAACCATTATTGGGCTGTTGTTCGTAGTTCTATAATTGCATTAAAGTGATTGAACAACTTTTTGAAAAATGTGTCGTGTGGTGTCCTTCTTCACTTGTATGGCTATGTAGAAAAATATAACTTCGGGTTGAAATATAACTGAGGGTACATGCGTGCAAACCCTATTTGTCGTTTTTCGGGAATAAATACCAAATAACATGCTTTTTATATGGATAATATGCATATGATATAAACCATGCAATTTCAAACGAACGTTTAATCATTGTGACCAACTGCATCAAATTATCAAACAAAGCGAAGTTATAGAACTGTTGTTTGTAAAAATTTGATAAGTAAATTATGATTAGTAACAAATTGCATGTCTTGTTGTGACATTACTAAAATATACCTATAGTGTGACCACGTTGCATTAGAACAATCTGCAACTTTCATAAGAAACCAAGCACACGAGTTTATGGATGTTCAAACTTTTAACCTTTGTTTTGAAAGATTCGTAAGGAATTTTAGGCACAAAAACAAATGTTATAAGTTTTAAATTCAATTATTCATGTTATCGTTATTATTAACTATAAATATAAAACATAATAGTCAGTAAACGTTTAAAATTCAGGTCTATCTAAATTATTCATGATTATGCATTATTAATCGCAGTACAAGTGTTATTCAATCATGCAATAATAGTTGCATCGAAGAAAAATAGTGCAAAATATGCAACATGACGTAACGGGACTGGTAATATTCACATGGGATTTGTGCCCCCAGTGATTAAGTCAAATATAATAGTACAGATATAATATAATCATATACGATTATTCATCATTACAAACATTTTTTTTGTTTGTACGTAAATATGAATTCGCTTCGATAATAAACAAAGGATGTCGAATCAGTGATTAAAAATTACGCAATAGAAATATATCTCAATCGCGTCATGTTTATGTCGAAATTTCGTTGGAAGTTTGGCAAAAACAACGCCTAGATTGCAACAAATATGAGGGGGAGCAAGGGGGAGCTGCCCTAGAGCCTCCATACGCATATTGATTAAACACATGTTGCAAAAAAACCAGGCACATCACTAGTAATTACACATCGACACATACACTTATATTTCATTGGCTATATAACAAGACAAAAATGGGCATTTCTTTTTGTGCTTAGTTTATATTTTGTATGCCATTAAATGTGTGACTGTTTTCCTCAAATAAATATTCTGGTATTATTAAGGCATAACATGATCACGTTGGCACTATTTTATACGTTGGTACTTTTATTGTTTATCAGTGTGAGGTTAGATAAGGACGGAAATATTAGTTAACCACAATTTTATTGACACATTTTGTATTCATATAAACTTTAATATATGTATATATTGATATTATTGGCGAGAGTGTAAATAATAGTTTCTGTTAAATATTTTTGGTTTCGGGGGGGGGGGGATGTCGCTGAG